>OZ030008.1:11955000-12227500 GCA_964023405.1 Apodemus agrarius
CTCAAACAAAGCTGGAGAGATTGCTCAGCAGTTAAGAGTGCCTGTTAACTGTCTCCACAGGACACAAGCCCAATCCCAGCCCCCACATCAGGAGGCTCACAACCACTGAAACCCCAGCTCCGGGGAGGATTTAAGGCACCTGCAAACACACATGCATGTACCAATGCATAATTATACAGAACGAAAATTTAACGGCTGGTGAGATGGCTCGGTGGGTAAGAGCACTGACTGCTCTCCCAAAGATCCTGAGTTCAAATCCCAGCAACCACATGGTGGCTCACAACCATCCATAATGAGATCTGACGACCTCTTCTCGTATGTCTGAAGACAGCTACAATGTATTTAGATATAATAAACAAATAAATCAGCTGGGCGGTGGTGGCGCACACCTGTAATCCCAGCACTCTGGGAGGCAGAGGCAGGTGGATTTCTGAGTTCGAGGCCAGCCTGGTCTACAGAGTGAGTTCCAGGACAGCCAGGGCTATACAGAGAAACTCTGCCTCGAAAAAACCAAACCCAAAAAAACCAGCAACCACATGAAGGCTCACAACCATCTGTACAGCTACAGTGCATCATAATATGTAAAATAAATAAATAAATCTTTGTTTGTTGTTTGTTTTTTGGTTTGGTTTTTTGTTTTGTTTTTTTTGGGGGGGGTTGTTTGTTTGTTTGTTTGAGGCAGGGTTTCTCTGTATAGCCCAGGCTGGCCTCGAACTCAGAAATTCACCTGCCTCTGCCTCCCAAGTGATGGGATTAAAGGCATGTGCCACCACCACCCGGATACATAAATCTTAAAAAAAGAAAAAAGAAAAAGAAAGAAAATTTAAAATAAAAAATTAAATTAAACACAAATAAATAAAACAAAATTTAAGAAACAGGGCAGACGGCCGGGCGTGGTGGCACACGCCTGTAATCCCAGCACTTGGGAGGCAGAGGCAGGCGGATTTCTGAGTTCGAGGCCAGCCTGGTCTACAGAGTAAGTTCCAGGACAGCCAGGACTACACAAAGAAACCCTGTCTCAAAAAACCGAAAGAAAGAAAAAAAGAAAGAAAGAAAGAAAGAAAGAAAGAAAGAAAGGAAAGGAAAGGAAAGGAAAGGAAAGGAAAGGAAAGGAAAGGAAAAGAAAAGAAAAGAAAAGAAAAGAAAGAGAAAAAAAGAAACAGGGCAGACAAGATGGCTCAGTGGGGAAGAGCCCATGCCACCAAGCCCAATGTTCTGAGTTCAAGTCCCCAGAGCCCACGTGATGGGCAGAGGGATGAGATCCCTAAAAGCTCTGGCCAGGCGGTGGTGGCGCACGCCTTTAATCCCAGCACTTGGGAGGCAGAGGCAGGCAGATTTCTGAGTTCGAGGCCAGCCTGGACTACAAAGTGAGTTCCAGGACAGCCAGGGCTACACAGAGAAACCCTGTCTCGAAAAACCAAAAAACAAAATAAAACAAAACAACAACAACAGCAAAAAACCAAAAGCTCTGACTGCCACACAAAGGCCACAGCACCAGCACCAGCACCAGCACTGTTCACTAATTGATTTTTCAATTAATTAAAATCTTAAGTGTATAATGTAATAAAGACTGGGGCAAAGGGAAAGGCTGGGGGGCGGTGTGGAAAAATGCACACGTGTTTTGAGACGGTCCCTCAAGGCGGTGGAGGAATGGAGGGAGAGGCTGCAGAGCCTGCAGGGGTGAGGGAAGGGCCAGGTCCCCGCACAAAGAATTAGCCACACAGACACTGCCTGCCTCTGCCTTTCCCACTGTGCTCCACCTTGTTGGGATTGTTTTTAAACATAATTTTATTTGTTGAACAGGGTCTTACGCTGTAGCCCAGGCTAACCCAGAACATTCTGTGTGGTTCTGACCAACCTCTCTGAGCACAGGGTCTCTCCTACCTCACTCTCTGCCTTCTTCCTGTGCGATTCTGAGACAGGGCTTTGTTGGGGGTGAGGTGTTGTCTTGCTGTCATTCTTGGGGTCACCTGCCTTCCCTTTGTCCTCTGTTCTCCGGATTCTCCCACCAATGTCGTTAACAGTACTGGAAGGCGCACGGGCCAACCTGGGTGTGTGTCCCGGTATCCAGGAGCTAAGGTCTAAATGTGGGTCTAAGTGTTGGGGAGGGGAGCCGAAGGGGGCTTAGATGATGAGGACTCTGTCTGTGAATGGGTTCCTGTCTCTGTCGGTGGGGTGGGGGTTCACCTCCTCTTTGTTCTTCCACAGTGGTGACCCAGCACAAGGACCTCCTGTGGAGGCCACCAGCGTCCCGAACTGAGCAAGTGTCTTTGATTTCTACAGAACACCGCCTCAGGCACTCCATCCCAACAGCACAACAAATGAAGAGGCGAGGGGGAATGGTCTGCGCACCCCCCAACACACACACACACCCTGTAAAGGGGCCCCGGTGTCCGGAGCTAGTGAGCCCTTCTCCTTTCTCTTAGCATGGCCTGGCCCAGCGCGACGACACAGGAGCTCCCGGTACCAACCAAGGCACTGAACTCCATCCAGACCTCAGTCCCGCTACGGCGGGCAGGCGGTGGCCTCCTTCATCCGCCACCCCTGATTTCAGGTTTGACTCGGTTTCCCAGACTGCGGGTGTCACCCTGAAATCTAGCTGTACACGTGAAGTGGGAAGTGGAGGCAGGAGGATCCGAAATTCAAGATTATCCTCCGCTACACAGCCACTTAGAGGCCAGCTAGGGCTGTCTCTAAAAACCAAAAAGGAGAGAAGGAAATCTGGATGCGCTGCCGAGGCACTCTGAGAGCCTGTGGCGGCTGAGCTGGCCACCCTGTCGACTGCAGCCCTCTCCTCTCCCGCCTCCACCTGCCGGGCGACACCCCCGCCTCCCGCCTGCGAATTTTCCACGCAGGGTTAGGCTGGCGGCGCGCTGTCTGCGGCCCATAAAGGCGGCCGTGTGCTTCATTCGTCTCGCTGCGCCGCGGGCGGCCGGGGCTGGAGGGGGCCCGCGCTCTGGGACCCCGCCGCTGCCTCCCCGCCCCTTCCCTCCCCTGACCTAGACGAGCCTGTGGTTGAAAGAAGTGGCCCCAAAGTAGGTAGTGATGGCTCTAGGGATGTGGAGACCGGAGGATCAAGGGGGCTGGACCTGCTTGGATACATTGCAACTTTGAGGCCAGCCTGGGCTACTGGAGACATTGTTTCAAAACAGACCAAAAGAACAGGAAGGGAGGGACCGGAGGGAAGAAGAGACAGACTCAAGAACAACGGAGGGAGAGATTGAGATGGCCCAGGTAAGGGCGGGTACTCCCAAATCTGATGCTCTGGGACCCACATGCAGGAAGGAGAAAATTGATTCCTGAAAAGTATCCTCTGACCTCCACATTGGTGTCCTGACCTACGCATCCTGTGTACATGCACACATACATGATAGATAAATGAATGAATGAATGAATGAATGAATGAACGAAAAAGAAAGCAGAGGTCCAAGGTCACCCAGGAGGGAATTCATCTTAGCACAGCTTCTCCATCAGGTATGATCAAAGACCGGGATATCACAGGAACAGCAAACCACCTAGCCTCCTGTGTTGACACCTTCCAGGGGAGAGCCAGACACTGACCAATCAACACCTAAGCACAGTGGCAGATGGTAGTCAGTGCTGTGGGAGGAGATGGGGTGTGAGGTGCTGGGAGGGGACACACGGGGCTGGGGGCGGGAGCGGGGGGGGGGACACAGAAAAGCTCCAAAATGCTCAGGGGACAACTGTGGGAAGGTTGGAAGTAGAGGGCATTGAAAGGAAGAGCATCCTGGGAAATAAAAACTGCCTGAATAAAAACCTGTGAGAAATACCCCTTATCGTTAACCACGGGTACCTACCTCCTAGGCGCCTTCTCTTGGGCTAGCCCAGGCATCTGCAGGTCCAGCTGCCCAGAGAAGGGAAGAAGGGAAGATGTCTGGGGAAGGTCCCTCAGCAGGCAAGGACCTGGACAAGGACCTCGGCAGGCGAGGACCTGGGGCCTGGACCATACCATCCTCTCTTAATATCTCTCTCTCTTTTTGGTTTTTCGAGACAGGGTTTCTCTGTGTAGCTCTGGCTGTCCTGGAACTCACTTTGTAGACCAGGCTGGCCTCGAACTCAGAAATCTGCCTGTCTCTGCCTCTCAAGTGCTGGGATTAAAGGCGTGCGCCACCACCGCCCTGCTGGATTTGTTTTTTTGTTTTTTACCTGAGACAGGGTTTCTCTGTATAGCCCCGGCTGTCCTGGAACTCACTCTGTAGACCAGGCTGGCCGCAAACTCAGAAATCTGCCTGCCTCTGCCTCCCAGAGTGCTGGGATTAAAGGCGTGCGCCACCATGCCCGGCAAGTCAGTGCTCTTAACGCTGCCTCTCCAGCCCCCTCTTTTTCTTTTCAAGCCAGGGTCTCAGCCAGGCGGTGGTGGTGCATGCCTTTAATCCCAACACTTGGGAGCAGAGGCAGGTGGATTTCTGAGTTTGAGGCCAGCCTGGTCTACAAAGTGAGTCCAGGACAGCCAGGGCTACCCAGAGAAACCCTGTCTTGGGAAAAAAAAAAAATCAAGCCAGGGTCTCATGTACCTCAAGATGGCATCCAAATCACTGTGCAGTCAACGGTGACCTTGAACTTCTGGTCCTCCAGGTACCAGAAAGGGTGTTGCTCTGCGGTCCGGGCTGCCTGAGATCCTGTCTCAAACCAAACCAACAAAGCCCTCAAAAATTCAATAAGGTCAACTTAAAGTGAGCGTAAGATTTGAATATTATCTGTTTCCAGTAATTAAGATAGGTGGATTGTATTGTAATTAAGCCATAAGAAGAAATCAACACTATCGGCACTAGGAAATGCAAGTTAAGAGCATCACGAGATAGGAGCTGGAGAGGTGGCTCAGTGGTTAGGCGCACCTCCTCCAGAGGTCCTGATTTGCTCCACATGGTAGCCCGCGAGCACCTGTCACTGCAGTCCCGGAGGAATCCATTGGTTTCTGTGGGCACTGTGCACACACATGGGGCAGAGGCATACATTCAGGCAAGACGTCCAAACACATAAAAAAAAAGTTAAAATATAATATTTTTCAAAAATAAAAAAATCGAAGTTGGGTCCCAATGGTGCACAAATTTAGTTCCAGGACTCAGGAGGCAGGGCAGGTGGCTTTATCTGAGTCCAAGGCCAGCCTCAACTACAAGGTGAGTTCTAGGACAGCCAGGGCTACACAGACCCTGCCTCAAAACAAACAAAACCCCTAATCAAATAATTAAATAGCTGCGGAAGTAGATGCAGACCAGCCAGCGGTCCTCATATTTCCCCAAGAAAAGTGAAAAATACGGGCCTGTGCCAAGACTGACCTGGAGATGGGGGCTGGCTCCGTAGCTCCTGGTGCCTGCCCAGTGCCAGACTGCTCTCCTGGGGGAGATGAGGAAGGATCGCAAATTCAAGGACAGCCTGGGCTACAGGAGGTGCTATCTCGGATAACACAGGCAGATTAGGCTGGCACTTTTCTGCAGGCTTTTTGGGTTCACAGGTCTGTAGCAAGTTAAGCAGACATTCCCCCACGCAGCTGCAGCCACAGCCCTGGCTGTGATGTTGGGTCTTGCTTTATAGTTCAGGCTGCCCTTGAACTAAGGATCCTACCGCCTCCCGAGTACCGGGATTATAAATCTGAGCCGGCACACCTGGCTCCTTTTAGGACTTTTGATGAAGGATCTCGAAAGACAGTTACAGGGTCTGAGAGAGATGACTCGTGGTTAAGCATAAGGGCTGTCCTTCCAGAGGATCCAGGTTCGGTTCCCAGCACCCACATGGCAGCTCACAGCTGTGTGTAACTCATAGTTCAGGGGGTCTGATGCTTTCTTCTGGCTGTTGTGGGATCCTTTGTTTACTCAATGCATGTTCACACACATTTACACATTTACATAAAAATAAATACTTTGGTTTTTTTGGTTTTTTTTTTTTTTTTTTTTTTGAGACAGGGTTTCTCTGTGCAGCCATGGCTGTCCTGGAACTCACTCTGTAGACCAGGCTGGCCTCGAACTCAGAAATCCGTCTGCCTCTGCCTCCCAAGTGCTGGGATTAAAGGCGTGCGCCACCACCGCCCGGCCAATACTTTGTTTTTTAAGAGAAAATTATGCTAGGTGGAGGTACACTTTAGTCCCAGCACTCTGGAGGCTGAGTCAGGAGAATCTCTGAGTTTGAAGCCAACCTGGTCTACATACTAAGGTTCAAGGACAACCAGGCTACACAGAGAAACCCTGTCTGGAAGAGAGAGAGAAAGAGAGAAGGAGAGAGAGCATAATAAGGAAACCTGACTGTGCACAGTGGGACTCACCTGTAATCCTAGCATTTAGGACTTGGAGGCGGGAGGATCAGGAATTCAGGTGTAGTCTTAAACCACATAAAGAACTCAAAGCCTGCTTGGTATCAAAAGGGGGCGGGGGAGGGGGGGAGAGCGTCTTTGGGATGGCTCAGTGGGGTAAACCGAGGACCCGAGCTTGGATCCCAGATCTTACCGAGGATGGAGAGAACCAGTCCTCAAAGTTCTCCTGAGCCTGCACACACGTGTCATACACACGTGCCCACACTCAAACATACACACCAATAAAAACTGCATCCTAAAAAGTTGAAAAGTGTCCGCTGGGTGTGGTGGCACACGCCTGTAATCCCAGCACTTGGGAGGCAGAGGCAGGCAGATTTCTGAGTTTGAGGCCAGCCTGGTCTACAGAGTGAGCTCCAGGACAGCCAGGGCTACACAGAGAAACCCTGTCTCGAAAAAAACCAAAAAGAAAAAAAAAAAGTTGAAAAGTGGCGGGCAATGTTGGCACATGCCTTTAATCCCAGCACTCGGGAGGCAGAGGCAGGTGGATTTCTGAGTTCGAGGCCAGCCTGGTCTACAATGTGAGTTCCAGGACAGACAGGGCTACACAGAGAAACCCGTCTCAAGGAAAAAAAAAAGAAAACTAAGAAAAATGTGTGAGAAAGGGAAAGGAATGGGGTAGTGTTTCTCTTCCCCTCCAGGGCGGCGCCATCAGTCCAGAAGCCTCCTCGCCACCCTGCCATGGCCCCGTCCCATAGCCAGCCACAGAGACACCGGAGGCCCTCTCCTCCCTCAGCTGACTGCCCAGTGCACTCGGCCCACAAGGGCCACGGACCCACAGGTGCCGCTCAGCCTCCACTTCCTTTTCCGTGGTTCAATGGCCTCCACCTGGTTCCCACATGACGCCTAAAGCACTGTGTCACCCCTTCAAGTAAAATCCCCTGGAGGCTCCCTGTGCTGAGAATAAAACCGTCTGGACCGCGACCCCTTGGGCCGGCAGGTCCAGCCCTGCCCAGTCACACTCACTGCCTGACATTTCTTTTTTTCTTTTCTTTGTTTCTGTTTGTTTGTTGAAACAGAGCCTTGGCTGGCTGGAAGTCTCTGCACTGACCAGCCTGGCCTTGTCACTAACTCAGAGATCTGCCCGCCTCTGCCTGCTGAGTGGTGGGAACGAAGGCGTGTGCTGCTGCACCTGGCTTTATTTTTATTTATTTAGTTGTATTCGTTTCAAATCTTATCATGGGTAGGTATGTGGGCGCAAGGGCCACAGCGTCCTGTGGGGGTCAAAGGGCAGCTCGCAGTAGAGTGGGTCCCTCCTTCCACCGTCTGGGTCACTGGAATCAAACTCAGGTCACCAGGCTTGGTGGCAGGCACTTTATATTCTGAGCCATCTCCACGGCCTTATTTTATTTTATATTTGAGACTTTAGCCCAAGCTGGCCTTGAACTCTATGTAGGATCGGCAAGTCTTAAACTCCTGTTTTCGTAGTACTAGGATTCCATGCCTGTTTTAGGAAACACTGGGCACAGAAGCCAGGCCTTTATACTGCCCTGCTGACCGAGTCACACCCCCAGCTGACCAAGCCACACCCCCAGCTGATCAAGCCACACCCAGCTGACCAAGCCACACCCCAGCTGACCAAGCCACACCCCCAGCACCCTCTGGCTGTTTCCGGCCACCCTGGGCCATTGTGCTCAAGGTCTTCAAGTCTTTTCCCTTTGGGCCTATCTGCTTGCTTGGCGTCTTTCCTGTATTTCCAGGGGTGCTTGGGGGCTGCAAGACTCCCCACGGTGTCACGACAACCACCCTAGGTTCCAGAACCAGGCTGGCTTGTGGCACCTAGCTCAGTGACGTCATCTGTGTCAGACCAGCTGGGAGTCCAGGTGGCTCACATCTGGCCTCTGCCAAGCAGTGCCCAGTTCTGAGCAGAGCCCCAGATGGGACCCAGGTGCTGGCTCTCTCCCACCGTCCCAGGCATTGAGTCCGTCCTCTGCCCCGACCCCCCCCCCAAGTCCCCCAGGCCGTGGTGGAGAGCCCAGATCAGATCTGCCTGGATGGTGACAGGCACACTTTTGCAGCTATGTCTCTCCAGGAGGAAGAGAGGCTCACTGACCAGATTTTACACGAGACACAGGACAGTCAGTCCTGAATCTCTCACTTCGTGAGAGAAGGTCTTCACAGCCACAAACTCATTCCCCCAGTGGAACAAATCGGTTGAGATGGGGCTCTGAGGTAGTTTGCATAGCCTGTAGGAGCCCTGGATTCTGTCCTCACACTGCAAATAATAAACAAAAGGTGAAATGAAAACTAGCCAGGTATGGTGATACATACACTCAGACTGATGCAGGAGGATGGGGAGTTCCAGGCTAGCCTGGGCTCCATGAGAACTGTCTCAAAATCATAACAATAACCTGGGTGGTGGTGATGTACACCTTTCATCCCAGGACTCAAGAGGCAGAGGCAGGTGGATCCGCCCTGGAGCTTGTTAGGTAGATCAGGCTGGCCTCCATCTCACAGAGACCTACTTGACTGCCTCCTGAGTCCTGGGATGAAAGGCGTGGACCACCATTTCCAGCCAACCCAAGGATGCTAGTGCCACTCTGTTTCAAAGATAAAAAGTGTCTGGAAAGAAGGTGCCCAGAAGCCAGGCAGTGGTGGCGCATGCCTTTAATCCCAGTACTTGGGAGGCAGAAGCAGGCAGATTTCTGAGTTCGAAGCCAGCCTGGTCTACAGAGTAAGTTCCAGGACAGCCAGGACTACACAGAGAAACCGTGTCTCAGAAAAACAACACACACACACACACACACACACACACACACACACACACAGAGGGAGAGAGAGAGAGAGAGAGAGAGAGAGAGAGAGAGAGAGAGAGAGAGAAAGGTGCCCAGGATGGTGCCTGCCATCCAGCCTGACAGCCTGAATTAGATCCTCCAGGACCCATATAGCGGGAGGAGAAACCAGTTCCCACAAGCTGTTCTCCAACACATGAGCACACATGGGTGTTCAATGAAATGTAAGGAGAAACCTGTTAGTATGGGGCATGGTGATTCACGCCCATAATAACAATAAAGGCAGAGAGATATCAAGAATTCAAGGCTGTCTTCAGCTACACAAGTCTGAGACTAACCTGAGTTACACAAGAGCTCTCCTGTTTCATCTTTTTGTTTTGTTTTGTTTTGTTTTTCGAGACAGGGTTTCTTTGTATAGTTCCGGGTGTCCTGGAACTCACTCTGTAGACCAGGCTGGCCTCCAACTCAGAAATCTGCTTGCCTCTGCCTCCCAAGTGCTGGGATTAAAGGCGTGCGCCACCAACGCCCGCTCCTGTTTCATCTTTTAAAAATTAATTTAAAAGCCAGCCAGTGGTGGCACACACCTATAATCCCAGCACTCGGAGGCAGAGGCAGGCGGATTTCTGAGTTCGAGGCCAGCCTGGTCTACAGAGTGAGTTCCAGGACAGCCAGGACTACACAGAGAAACCCTGTCTCGAAAAACCAAAAAAAAAAAAAAAAAAAAAAAAAAAAGCCAGGCAGTGGTGGCGCACGCCTGTAATCCCAGCACTCACTTGGGAGGCAGAGGCAGGCGTATTTCTAAATTCAAGGCCAGCCTGGTCTACAGAGTGAGTTCCAGGACAGCCAGGGCTTGAAAAAAAAAAAAACAAAAATAAGTAAGTACATAAATAAATGAATAAATGAATAGGACATGGAAAATGCACCGAACCAAGCAGTGGTGGTGCACGCCTTTAAGCCTTTAATCTCAGAACTTGGGAGGCAGAAACAGCAGATCTCTGAATTTAAGGCCAGCCTGGTCTGTAGAGTAAGGCCCAGGACATCTAGGGTTATGCTGAGAAACACTGTCTCAAAACACAAAGAAAATACCAAAAAAAAAAAAAAAAAAAAAAAAAAAAAAAAAAAAAAAAAAACCCCAAAACCAAAACCAAAACCAAACAAACAAACAAACAAAAAAAAAAACAATTGAAAAGGGAACAGCCTGGACTGTCACTCAGTAACATGACCCTGCTTTCAATCCTTAGTACAACAAATAATAAATAAAGTAATTCATCAATAAAGACCCAGGATGGCTTCAAGACAGTTAAATGTCCCCTGGGTGGCTTCCAGTCCCCACAAACACACACAGGAATGTTCCCAGCAGGGTTTTCCCCAAGAGCGGAGGAGAGAACAACCCAAGTCTCTCTAAACGGTGGATGGTGTCTGTCCATCGCAGGGAATATTAGTCAGCCTTAAAAAACAAAAGCAACAAACAAACACAAGGCTCAGCAGCAAACCCACCTGGCTGAACCTTGAAAGCACAGGGTATGAGAAAGTCCAGACGCGGCGCAGAGCATGCGATGTGTGTGACCTACTTTATGACTCCATGCATGAGAAATGTCCTGAACAGGCAAAGCCACAGACACAAAGCAGATGCGGCTCAGCCGAGGCGGGCGGGGGCGGGAGAGGGGGAGGGACCGTCCCAGGGTCTGGGATTTTGTTTTCTGGTGATGGAATGTTCTGGGGTGAAGAGTCAGGCTGGTGACCCAAGCTGGGGAACATGGGAGAGCCTGCCTCGGCGTGCCCTACCTAGAAAGCCATTAAAAACTCCGGTTTGTCACCACTTCCCTGTCAGCTGTGTCCTTGGACAAGTCCTATGTCCCTTCTGACCTCAGTCCCTGACTTCTCAAAGGGGCTGTCACCACCCGCCCGCCCGCCCGCCCGCCTGCCCGCCTCAACCCCAGCAGAGAGTGACTCACCGGCTAGGGCTGCCCTGATCTTTGCGAGCCTGTGGGAGGGGAGAGGAGGGTATCCTGGTCTCAAAGCTGCAGAGGCCTGAGGACTGCAGCCCAGGAAACCTTATCTCCAAAGTCAAACTGGGATGGGAGACGGTCCAGACAGTATGGCGGGCACTTGCCTCAAAAGGATGGCCTGCGTTGCTTCCCCAAATCCATTCACATAAAAAAAAAAAAAAAAAAAGCCAGATGTGGCGGCGGCGGCATCTGTAATCCCAGCCTTGAGGAGGCCCCCTGGTCAGCGAGTCTGGCTGAATCAGGGTCTCCAGGTTCCCTGAGACCCTCCCTCAAAAAGAAAGCGGTGGGGAACAACTGAGGGGGACCCCTGAGGCGTCCAGGTGCATGGCCCCTCGCATGCACACAGAAGCACACTGATGGCGCAGGTGGAAGAAAAGCTCAGCAGAATGGACAGTCTCCCTCTCGTCACCTCCACTTAGCTTCAGGATTACCTTGGCAATGGCCACACCTTCCCTTCCCTCTTTTCTTTCTCTCCCTTCGTTTCTACCAGAATGTGGTGTTCACCAGGTGCTGAGTTACTGGGAGTCCCGAGGGATGTCAGTTGAGTGCTTGCCCAGGGTCACAGCTTTTCTTCCTCTGATCTCGTTCATATACAATATATTCCAAATTAAATAATTTATTACTGTATTTACATGCTCTGTGTTATGTCATCTGTCATCTGTCATATATATTGTAGATTAGGTACAATTTATATATTAAATTAAAGTATTTAAATTAAAATTAAATTAAATATTATTATTATTATTATTATTATTATTCTTTTACACCCAGCCAGGCACAGTGATGTATACCTTTAATCCCAGAACCCAAGAGGTAGGCAGATCTCTGTGAGTTCGAGGCCAGCCTGGTCTACAGAGTGAGTTCCAGGACAGCCAGGGCTAGACACACAAACCCTGTCTCGAAAAACCAAAATATAAAACAAAACAAAAACAAACAAACAAAAAATTCCCAGAATCTTGTTTTTACACCCCAGGGGTTGAACTCAGGTTGTCAGGCTTGAAGACAAAGCCATCTTAACCCTCAAAACATGATTGAGGGCCCCAGGAAAGCCCCCTGCCCAGCCTGGGCTATTTCCTGGGGTAACGGTGGGTTTCCTTGGGGGATCCCCTCCTGAGCAGTCCCAAAGTGACATGGGTTTCATTTCTCCTTACTACTGTCATTTCAGTCCACATTGATGTTTTTCTTTTGGGCAGAGCTGGGCTGTGGAGCCCTGGGGGTCTCCACGCCAGTACAGAGGGAGCAGGCAGGCTCAGGCTCCAGCCTGTGCAAAAAATAAGTCAAGTGTGAGACACAGGCTACCGTTTGGGCAGCAGTGGGAAGGCTCGGCGTTGTCAGAAGCTCTCCCTGGGTCCCTCAAATGGCTAGGGTAGCAGCCTGGTCTAAGGCAGGCCCACCCCTGCAGTTCGCTGAGCCATCTGGGAAGGAAAAAGCTGACACTTGAGAGAGGTTGTGCCACTTGCTGTGGTGCACACGGCAAACAGATCATCCACGATGCTGAGATGTGAATCCGGCCAGTCTAGCGTCCTGTGCTTTTTGCTGAGGACCATTGGCAGTCTCTTGAAGACAGGTGATCAGATCACCTGTTCACAATACTATTTGATTGTATTAGTGTTATTGCCTGAGGGGTTTGTATTTCTTGTATTTATTTGTTTATTTGTTTGTCTAATGCACATTGGTGTTTTGATTTCAAAGATGTCTGAGTGAGGGGGTTGAATCTCTTGGAACAGGAGTTACAGACAGTTGTGAGCTGCTGTGTGCATGCTGGGAATTGAACCCGGGTCCTCTGGAAGAGCACTGGTCCTCAGACAGTGCTCTCGACTGCTGAGCCATCTGTCTTACCCCTTTTGTTTTGTTTTAAAGACTGGGTCTCTCGTCACCAGGCTAGCCTCAAACTCACTCCGTGGCACGGGCAGCTCTTGAACTCAGAGAGTCTCTTGCTTCAGTCCCCCAGATGCTGGGACTGCAGGGACAGACCACCCAGGAATCCTGGGTGCCTGCTTTCCTCTCCGGCTGAGAGGCAGATCAGGCCTCCCCCTTCTGCCTTTCATCACTAGGGTCTAAACATTCTGGGGCCAAGATGCAGGCTGTGGTCTCCTCCTCAAGAGCTGGCCTGGCAGCCAGGCTTGGACCCCACAGCCGGTGCATAGCATCTCCCTCTAGAGTGTAAACTCTCACCTCTCCCTCAGTCGCACCTCCCATGGCTCCCCATGCACCCCGTGCTCCCCAGGACGAGGTCACACTTCCACCTGCAAGACCCTGATTCTAGTCACAGCAAAACTCGCTCATCCACACCCTGGCGCTTGCTCACCCTGTGACCCCGGAGGCCAGGGTCAGTTGAGTGTTGCTTAAGGCTGTTCTTCTCTAGGAGTTACACAGCAAGCTCTGACTCAGTCCGTCTTCTCGCCTCCCCCCTTCCTTCTCCAGGCTGGCTGCCTGACCTCTCACAGGGTTTGGTGTATGAATAGCAAAAATCGCATGGTGGAGCTGGAAAGGTTGCTCAGTGGTTAGCGCACTGGTTGCTCTTTCCAGAAGACCAGGTCCGATTCCCAGCACCCACATGGTGGCTCACAACCACCTGGAACTCCAGTTTCTGGGGACCCCAGCGCTCTTCTGACCTCCATGGGCCCCGGGCATATATGAAGTACACAGACATGCATGCAGGTAGAACACTTATTCACATAAAATAAAATAAATCTTAAAAAAAAGAAAAAACTTACAAAAAGGTCTCGGATACTTTAAAAAGACCTGTCTAACTCTTGGCAACTGTTTGAATTTTAAGACAGAGGCAGTGGTCCGGGCCATAACTCCAGCACTCATGAGGCTGAACCGGAAAGATCCAAGTTCAAGGCCATCCTTACCGACTCAGTTCAAGGTTGACTGAGGAGAGACCTTGCCTCGAAGAAAACAGAAAGGGAAGGGCAGGGAAGCCTCAAGATTGCTGGTGGATAGACGCGCTTGCCGCGTGAGCTGGCTAACCTAGCCGTCCTAATGTGACGGAAGAGAGCTGACTCCGAGAAGCTGTCCTGTGACCTCTGAACTCTGCTTGGGAGCCATGACTCATGTCGCCCCCAGCTCCCACAATAATACAAGTAAAACTTTTAAAAACTTAAAGCAAGACAAAAAGATATCCTGAGAGGCTGGAGGGGGTGGGTGGTGACACACACCTGTGATCCCAGCGTTTGGGAGGCAGAGCCAGGAGGTGGCTTGTAAAGTCTGAGGCCGACCGGGTCTTACCTAGCGAGTCCCAGGCCAGCCAGATCTACAGAGAGAGCCTATGCTCTAACTTCACACTCTGTTGCTGTCATAAGACACTCTGACTCAAAAAACGCTGCTTGTTGGCTCGCGTCCAGCTCGCCTTCTTATCCAGCCAAGGATTCCAAGCCTAGGGAATGGTGCTGCCCACAGTGGGCTGGACCTTCCTACAATTAACAGTCAAGACAACCCCCCATAGACACGCACACACACACACACACACACTGAGTGGAGCTGGGTGTAACTCAGTGGTAGAACACTCACCAGCATGCAAGGTCCTGGGATTCCATTCTCAGTACCCTCTATATCCACCCCATAAAGACAAGTTCAAGTCCTAAGCACAGGACTCAGGAACAAAATTCCATTTGCAACAGCCTCTTTGTAGATGTAGATGTGGAGCCAAACATAGCTTGTGGCAGAACAGACTTGAAGTTAGCAGGACCTAACAGGAAAAGCATCCTGGAACAGTGACTCCAGTCAGACATCTCCCCTGGGCCTCAGAACCATCACCCCGAGGACACGCTTCCTTTGGGTTTCTGGTCAATGATGAAATCTTACTGCTGTGTTTTCAGAGAAACTGTGGAAAGGCCAGAGATACACAAAGCCCAGGTGAGCAAGCTGAAGAGGTGTTCGATTAGAGGGTCGTCAGTCACGTGTCTAGGTCTGGAAGCTTCTGGTCTACCACGGTCACAGGATCCCCCCAGCCCACAGGTTTGTGATGTCCTTACTCCCGCTCTAACACCCATGATTCTGGTTACCTACTGCAGAAGCCTGGGCCTGCAGCAGGGATTCTAGGAGACCAGCTCAAGTGTGTGAAAGACACAAACTGAGTTTGTTGTCATTTAAGACGCTCAGAAGTAAAAAGAAGCAAAGGGCAAACAGTAGTACTGGAACCGAGGGTTCAAATCTCAGGGTTGCTAAGGCACTGCTGTGTGGCTCTGGGTCAGTCACTCGCCCTCTCTGTTGACTAGGCTACTCCTTAGTTCAGTTGTGAATGCGTTAATCTCAGAGTCTGACAAAGAGAAGCAACAGGCGAGACAGAACAGAGCAGAAAGCGGGAAGAGGGTCAACAGGGGACCTGTGAAGGGCGACTGGTGAAGACAGAGATAGGTGTTTTGTCAGATGTTAAGGGCAAGGGCAAAGAAGGCAGGAAGGACTGTGGGAGAAAGAGGTGAGGGATGGCGGGAGGCCACCCTGTGGTTCACAGCCCCCCTCACCCTTGCCGCCCCCTGCACAGAGTGTTCCTGCCTGAGAGAACACGGAGAGAACACGATACAAGCTCACCTGGAGTAGCTGAAAAGAGCCGGGGGACAGGAAAGGTGGAGGTGACAGGGCTGTGCAGCTCCCATGGGACAAGGAGTCTTGGTTCTAGTTTGGTTTTGCCACATTGGGGACAAAACCCAGTGCCTGGTGCAGGGTAAGCAAGGGTTCCATCAGTGAGCCTCAGTCCAAGCCTGTATTTATTTATTGTTTGTTTGTTTATTAAGGCAAGGTCTCGCTGCGCAGCCTGGTGGGCATGCAGATCCGCCTGCCTCTGCCACGTGTCGGGATTAAAGGTGTACACCCGCCGTGCCCAGCGAATTTTTTTTTTGAGACGAAGTCTCTCTCACCGTGTAGCTCTTGCTTGCCCAGAACTCACTGCCTGGATCAGCGTGGCCTGGAAGTCTCAGAGATCCATCTGATTCTGTGAGGTCCGCATGCCTGAAACATTTGTTCTGTGTATTTTATCACTGCTTTTTTTTTTTTTTATTCTATCACAAGTCTCCTGTAGCCCAGGTTAGCTTCACACTCCTTAAGTAACCAAGGATAACCTTGAACTTCTGACCCTCCTGCCTCTACCTCTGAAGTACTGGGATTACAGGCGAGTAACCACCATGCTTGGGTGTCTCTGGGATGGTTCAGAGCCCTGTGTGCTCCCCAGGCAAGCGGGCACATCCCGAGCCACGCCCCCAGCCCTGTTTGGTTTTTTATTGAGAGAATATAAATTAAGTTCTCCATTGACATGGGGTCTGGGGACGGAAAGGCCCCAGGAAAGCTGTGATGCCGGTCAGCTGGTGGCGTGGGTCAGTTGAGGTTCCTGTTGCCCCTCCCACTCCCCCGCTCATATTTACGGGTATGAATTTTTTGTCGGCACATAGATACATGCACCATGTACATGCCTAGTGCCTGCAGAGTTCAGAAAAGAGCATTGGATTCCCCGGAACTGTAGTTACAGACAGTTGTAAGCTGCCATGTGGATGCTGGGAATCGAACCTGGATCCTAAGAGCAGCCAATGTTCTTAACCGCCATCCCTAAAGCATCAGATTTTATTATTATTATTATTATTATTATTATTATTATTATTTTCTTTAGTTTTGTTTTTATTGAAGACATAAATGCTTATCACATTTTTGTGACTGACCATTGGAAAGCAAAAGAAAAAAAAAGGTCGTCCTAGATCCCTGCCTGCTGGGACCCACACATCCCAGTCTAGGGGATACCTCTGAGCCGCTGCCAGGCCACTAATAGGGCCCAGATGTGCCCAGAGGTGGCCCTGGCTCCAGACCTGCCTGCTGGGACACTCACCCGGGGGTGGCTTTACAGCCAGTTTATTTCCTGGAATGATTTTAAAGAAAATCCCAAGGGAAGAGCTAATGGCCCGGCCAGATCCCACAGCCCTGGCTAGCCTCTCCCCAGGCCCAGCCTGAGCTCTGGTGGAGATAGGGGCTTGCTCTTAGGCAGGAAGCCAACTGTCCAGCAAAGCAAGAAAGGCTCCATCTTAGGACAATTGTAGCAAGTGGGTCCTTTGTTTCCTTTTCAGAGACAGGAGTCCAGGTTGGCCCTGACTTAGGAAGTGGCTGGGGATGACCCTGAACCTCTGTGCTTCCTTCCTTCCACTCAGAGTACTGGGATCACCTGCAAGCACCACCCACCATGCAGCCTCCTGTGCTCGGTGCTGCTTCAGCGCTGGACCAACTGAGGCATGTCCCAGCCTGCCCTCCCATGACAGATCTGTCCTGGAAGGAAGTCAGTTCAGAAAATCAAGGCCCGGAGGCAGGAGCTGCTGCAGAGGCCGTGGAGGGGTGCTGCTTGCGGGCTTGCGCCCCACGGCTTACTCAGCCTGCTTTCTTTTTTTCTTCTTTTTGGTTTGGTTTTTTTTTTTTTTTTTTTTTTTTTTTCCTGAGACAGAGTTTCTCTGTGTAGCCTTGGCTGTCCTGGAACTCACTCGGTAGACCAGGCTGGCCTCGAACTCAGAGATCCACCTGCCTCTGCCTCCCAAGTGCTGGGATTAAAGGCGTGCACCACCACCGCCCAGCTCAGCCTGCTTTCTTAAAGAACCCAGGACCACCTGCCAAGGAATGACATCACTTACAGTGGGCCGGGCCTTCCAAGTCAATCATCAATCAAGAAAATGCACCACAAGCTAGCTCACAGGCAAATCTTACTGGGGGGGGGGGCTTTCTCCTTTGAGACTCCCTCTTCCTAAATGACTCCAGCTTGTGTCAGATTGACATAAAGCTAGCCGACACAAACCAGCTTTATAGATCAGGCTTGTCTTGAACTCACAGAGATCCACCTGCCTCTGCCCTCCAAGAGCTGGCTTTAAAGTTGCCTGCCAGCCGGGCAGTGGTGACACACACCTTTAATCCCGGCGCTTGGGAGGCAGAGGCAGGCGGATTTCTGAGTTCAAGGCCAGCCTGGTCTACAGAGGGAGTTCTAGGACAGCCAGGGCTACACAGAGAAACCCTGTCTCGAATTAAAAAAATAAATAAATAAAGTTGCCTGCCATCACACCTGAGTTTTATTTTGTGTTTTGTTTGTTTGTTTTTCTTTCTGAGATGGGGGTCTTGCTGTGTAGCTCAGGCGGGCCCTGACCTCCCAGCAAGCTTTTTGCCTTAGTCTCCAGAGTGCTGGGCTGGGTCGCCAGGCCCGGAAGGCCCGCACTTTTAAAAAGATGCTAATATCACAGACTGGGGCTGTAGCTCAGCAGTCAGCAATAGAGCACTGGACCAGAGTCTATGAGAGCCTGGGCTATCTCTCCAGAACCACAAAAACCCCACAGTGCTTCTAAACCCTTCACACAAAAGGCAAAGGGTTCTCTCTCTCTCTCTCTCTCTCTCTCTCTCTCTCTCTCTCTTCTCTGTCTCTCTCTCTCTCAAGGCTACCCTAGTCTACACAGTGACACCTTCTCTTCAAAGTAGGGGGTAAGGGTGGGGTTGGTTTAGATTGAACCTTCATTCAGTAGGGATGTTTGCCTGGAATACAAGAGGTTTGGGGTGGGGTCTATCCTCAGAACTGCACACAGTTCAGAGCAGAACAGAGCACAGCTAGACACAGCTGTATACATTTGTCATGCCAGCATTTGGGAGGTGGAGGCAGGAGGATCACTCAACATAATCCACTACTACATGAAGACTTTGTGGCTAGCCTGAGCTACATAAAAGCCTGCTTCAAAAATAACGCTTAAATCACACACACACGCCTTTAATCTCAGCACCTGGGACGCAGAGGCAGGTGGATCTCTGTGAGTTCCAGGCCAGTCTGGTCTACAGTTTGTTCCAGGACAATTGGAACGAATGTGCCCCCTCCCCCATCCTCTTATTTCTCCTTGGCTAGTTTTGCTGCCTGCCTTCTCCTAGAGACAGCCTTTTCTCCTCACGTTGTCAAAAACTGCACATTTCTGTGAATAACCATTTGCCGTCCCCACCCGACTCTTCCCACAGAAGGCTGTCTGTCTGTTCAACGCCAGGCCCAGGGAGGCTCCTTCTGGGCCAGCTCTGTCTCTGTCCCATTTACTGGGGTCCATTACTTGTCCCAAGGAAGCGAGGGCCCCTGGCTGGGTGGGCACCAAGCTACCATATCCCTGGTCGAGTCCTTTGTCACCTGCTTTGTCACCTCCAGCCCGGTCCCGGCTTCTTCCCGCCCCCCTCCCCCCAGCTCCAGTCTCTGCCCTCCCAGGCAGCCTGTGGGTCCTTGGTCCCAGCTGCTGTCTCGAAGCCCCTTGGCTGCATTCCGGGGCTGAGGTTCCACAGAGGCCCTGGCCTTCCCTCCTCCTGGCTTTCTAGGCCTCCAGCCACATGGTTTTTCTCAGGACAGCTTCTCCCAGCCCCACAGCTGACTTCCCCTCCCCCATCCCCAGCACTCTCCCATCCCTCTTCCTCCACCTCCATCTTTCTCATCCTCCTCCTCCCTCTCACTGGAATGTCAACCCTCCTGAGGGCTCTGGATGCCTTGGTGGGAACCCTGGCTGCCGCTCTCAAGCCTTCCCCGGCCTCTCATTCCATCCTGGCACCGCCGCAGGAGAGCAGCAGTATGTTTAATTGCTTGTTTGTTTTCTGTCTCTCCCCCACCAGAACAGAAGTTCCTGAGCACAGTGACTCTTCACAGGGCCTGGCACACCCCGGCTCACAGTACCCACTGGATGACTGAAGGAATGTTTCCTCACAGCCTCTCCAGAGACAGGCACTGTTGCCTCAGATTTCTAGAGGCAGAAACCGGGGGGCCGAGAGCAGAGGGACTCTTGCTTGTTTCTGGCAGCTAGCTAGGTGAGAGTCAGGGCCAGGAGCCAGGCCTACCTGACTCCCAGCACGCTCAGAACCAGGCTGACCAAGTCCTAGGCACTAGACCTGAGGCCAGGCCCTCAGCGCTGAGTCTGGTCCTGGAGGCCCATCCCATCCCTCCAGGCCCAGGCTGTAGTCACTCACGGTTCAACCTATGTGGAGACACCTCCTGGGACACAGTAGGCCCTCAGCCCGTTGGTGCCCAGCCCCCAGTACCACCTCGCTAACCTCCCCTTCAGGGAGGCCTGCCACAATTTGGCGATTGTTAGAGACTTTTTTTTTTTTCCTTTTGGGAGGAAGGCTGTAAGTCATTAGCCTGCTCCCGCCTGCGGGTCACCATTTCCTGTTTAGAAGACTCATCTCTCCTTTGGAAGCTCCCCACCCCCAGGGCGGTTGGAGCTGAGCTGGCTGACGCTCCACTCCAGGCCGGGCCGGGCCGGGCTGACGCCTGCTCAGCTCCCCACAGGAAACTGGCACCTTCAGCACCTTTTGTGCTTAGAAAGGACACTCATTTTCTCTCGAGCCCCAGGAGGCCCTCAGAGTTGAGGTCACCAGCACCAACTAGCCCGAGGTAAATTGCTCCAGCCCGGGCCCTCCAAGCAGGAAGCTGAATGACCCCTACCCTTTGGCCTGGCTTCTCACCCTCCCGGCTCCAGCCAGCCCATTTCCTTGCATCAAAGGCCATTTGGTACCCAGCAGCCAGACAGAGGTGTGGGCCTGCCTGACAGGGAGGCGCTTGGGAACAGGAAAGACATCCTCCTTCAGATGGGAGGCCAGCTAGCTCTGCCCCAAAGCCCTGCTGTGGTGGAGCCGGAGCTCACGGCCCACGCTGCAGCTTCCCGAGAGAGCCCGAGGAAGCAAGGGCCCGGGAAGCGCGCTCAGTACCGGACTGGGACAGTCACCAGGCCGGGCAGCCCCGTGCCCAAAGTGACATTCCAGTTGGAACTCCGAAGCAAGGGACTCAAGGCCCCGCCCCTCCCTCCCTCCCATAAGTCCCTTTGTGGTGTCCCCTCCCACAGCACTCACTCAGCAGTTTTTAGTATATAAATTAACCGCTTTATTGAATATCAATAAACTGTACATATTAACTATACAAAATGCTGCTTACAATATAAATACCTTTAAAATGTAAACATCTTTCTCCCCGGGGGCCACCTGTTGGGCCCCGAAATAGTTCTGGGAGACACATTGGCCTGGCTGAAGCACCCCACTTGGCCCCTAACAAGTGACGGCCATTATTCATGGTCCCTTCTGAGACAGTTAAACTGCTGTGAAACAGGTGTCGCCAGGACAAATGGGGGCGGGGGCCGAAACAGCTGCCCGGGCCCAGGGGCACCTGGACATGTGTCCAGCGACCACCTGGCTGAGGCTCGGACGCAGCTGGCGGCACCGGGACTATTGCATAGTCTGTTGTACCTCGAGGAAGGTGGCCTGAAGGGTCCTTGGGGGAGGTAGGGAAGTGGGGTCCCCTGAGTGGGGTTCAAGCTTCCCAGCCAGCTAAAGCCAGAGAGGCTTTAGCTCTGTGGCTCGAAGCAGCTGTGTCCAGAGGCTACACCTCATGAATACTGAGTAACAGGAGGCTCTGGGAGGGTACGAAGGCACTCCGTCAGCCGTCTGCAGCAAAGGCCACCAAGAGAGCCACGCAGGAACCAGGGCCACACACGGACCCCCACAGGTCCCCGGACCAAGGCTGGAAGAAGTCCCGGCAGTGAGGAGGGTGAGCCCCAGGCCACCAGGGAGATGCCAGCGAGGATGGGGAGGTAGCCGGGTCAGCGAGGGCCTCCGGAACAGCCAGACTCTTGGTGTTTGTGGAGCAGGGACATCCGGGAGAAGGTTCGGGCACAGGCCTGACACTGGTATCTCTTCACATCCGAGTGGGTCTGGAGGTGAGCACGCAGGTTGGAGCGGTCAGCAAAGGCACGGTTGCAGTGGGAACAAGAGAAGGGCTTCTCACCTGGGGAGAGAGACCAGAGGGGTTAGGAAGGCCTGGACAGGCCCGGTCAGCCCGCCTGCGGTCAGGCCTGCACTGGGTGCGGGGCCTCTGGGCTTCCTGCCCTGCAGTTCTGAACACTACCAGACTTGAGAGTCTCCAAACTTCCAGACGGAGCTCACTGAAACAAGTCCTTCCCACCTGGCAGGCACTGAACACTTCTGATTGGCCTGTCTGCAGTCCTATTAGAGGTGGGGAAACTGAGGCCCAGAAGATAAGCAGCAGGTTCCGGTCACCCACCAATAGTAGAGCTTGGCGGTAGCCACTGCCTCAGGCACGGGAGCCGCAGCTAGCCTTCCTGATTACCAGCCTCGAATTTACTTTGATTTACCTTGTCTGGGACAAAGCCTCGCAGGCAGCCTGGAGAGGCCTCCCCACCCCCACCCAGAGCCAGCAAGGCCTTCCTTCGCATCCTGCCAGCAGCCCCACTGCACTGCAATGCCAGATCTTGGCTGCACCCCCATCAAGCCAGTAGGGAACCTCTCTCCTCAACTTACTGCAAGCCCCAACCCAGGGGCTTACAGACATCTGGGATCCTGACACCCCCCTGCCCAGCCGGGGCTGCACGCATGCGCTCTGTGTGCAGTAAGTGCTTAATAAACCGCTGTGGAGTTGAAGACTTCTGGGGGTTTGTGGCCCCTCGGCTGAAAGCTGCTCTGTTCAGTGAATACCTGAATTAATAAGTGTGCTTTTTAAAAAAGAGGGGGGCCTGAGCTCGGTGGTCGGTACTTGTAACGCAGCGTGGTAGACAGAGGGAGGAGGGTGTCTCGTGTAAACCCAGCCTGGCTGAGCTATACAAATACTGACAAAAAAACAAAAACAAAACAAAACAAAAAAACCACACACACACATCTGCTGCGCCCCTACTATGTGCCAAGCATGAGGCTGTAATGCCAAACGGATTTTCAAAACAAGGCAAGGCAGCCCTCCCCCCCAAACCCCAGCCTGCTAGCCCACAGGCGGTGCCCTTTGGTTAGATTCTAGAGTCGGAATTCAGGGCTGCAGGTCTCCTGGGTGTGCTGAGCCTCTGGACTGAGGGAATCTCGGCAGGACTCCTGCGGGACCCACCCACCCAGCAGGTATTCCCCGAACAGAGCAGCTTTCAGACCCCCAGGGGGCACAGGCCTACAGAAGCCTTCAGCTTTCAACACAGGTGGGACTCCACGGGGCGGGGGGGAATGCAGCCGGTGTGGGTGTGAGGGCGTACCTCGGCAAGCCGCAGGTCCCTACAAGTTAGGGGTGCTGACCCCTCCAAGACTGGCTGAAGCACTCACTACCTGTCAGGTTAGCAGGGAGGGGTGAACTGAAGAAAATCTTAACAAAAGGGAGGTGGGACAGAGCTGGGAGTCTCTGGGCTCGCACAGGAAGTGTACACACCCTCACCCTCACCACCACCACCACCACCACCACCCCACAGATCCTCGACCCCCAGACGCCTCCATAGTGTTTCTGGCAAGTGTGAAATCGGCACCAGGCCGGCTGGGACAAAGGCCACTGAGGGGGGCACTGTACATGTGATACCCCCCTGGATTAAAGGGGCCTGCCATGCATGAGCCGGCAGCTGCGGCCAGAACAGGTGCTGGGCACCGCTGCTGCCCCATGCACCTGCTCTAACCCTGCAGCCCCCGCCCCCTGGGCCACCATTAAGACACACAATGGAACTCCCAGATCAGGGTGGTGCATTTCAAGGGAGGGGTTTTGTCTGAGCCGTGCCTTTACATCAAAACAAAGTCCCTGGGGGGGAAAGGGAGGCAGCCTAGGACCCCTGGGGCTTCAGCTCTTCCCTAAAGTAGAGCCCCATAGCTTAGCAACCCTGCAGGAGAAAAGCCAGCCACAGCCATTCACACTTTTATATTATAGATTAAATCTGAGGCAATCGCCCGGAGGAGAAACGGGTAATGAAGGTGTCAATGGGACCTGCAAACACACCCCTGCCCCAGGCCCCTCTGCATTAGCTGGCCGTGGCCGGAGATGCACAACTCCTACTGGCCAGCTCACACCCCAAAGCCTGACACACTTTCCAAAGATTCCCCCAGCAGGAGCCTCCACCAAGACTGGCTGAAGCCTTTCCTTCACTTCTAGAAGCCTGTCACGTGTTCCAAGGCTGAGTGGACAGCAGAGTCATTTCTTTTTTAAAAGAATGTATTTATTCTATTCTTGTCCTACGTGGATTGGTGTTTCACTTGCATGTATGTCTGTGTGAGGGTGTCAGATCCCCTGGAACTGGACCTACAGGGCAGTTTTGAGCTGCTATGTGGTTGCTGGGAATTGACCTCAGGGCCACTGGAAGAGCAGCCAGTACTCAACCACTGAGCCATCTTCCCAGTCACTGGAAAGTCATTTTTCAGTGGCATCTGCCCCCAGCACTTGACTCTGTACAAAAACCCCACAAAGAGCCGGGCGTGGTGGCGCACGCCTGTAATCCCAGCACTTGGGAGGCAGAGGCAGGCGGATTTCTGAGTTCGAGGCCAGCCTGGTCTACAGAGTGAGTTCCAGGACAGCCAGGACCACACAGAGAAACCCTGTCTCAAAAAAAAAAAAAAAAAAAAAAAAAAAAAAAAAAAACAAAACCCACAAAGTGTTCTTAGGTACATTTTAGAAATGGGGAAACTGAGTAAGTTCTCGACCCAGGATTCCAGGCCAGGTGGAGAACATCCTGTCTGACTTCTACGGTGGAGTTGAGCAGGGAACAGGAGAACCCCTTCACTCCCAGCCCAAAGAGCAAGGAGCAGGACACTGAACAACCCCAACCAACTTCTATTTTGGCCACGGCTTGGCAACGTGTTGAGTCCCCCAGTGTCTGAGGCCAAACAGTTCAGACTCAGGGCTCAACTATTAACACTCACCGGTGTGGGTTCGGACGTGCCCCTGGAGCAGCCAGGGCCTAGAGAAGGCCTTTCCGCAGATCGTGCAGACACAGGGCAGCGTGTGGCTTCTGATGTGCATCTTCAGAGCGCCCAGGCTGAGGTACTCCTTGTTACAATATTTGCAGTTGAAGGCCTTCCGGGACTGGGGGTCCTTGGCCACCGAGAGCCTGGCCAGCTGCTTGGGAAGTTGGCCCAAGCCAGGGAAGGCGATGAAGGCCTCGGCCTCCAGAGACGAGGCCGAGGTGGAAGAGAAGGACGACGGCGCCGGCGAGGGCGGGCTGGGCGGCTGGGAGCTTTTGCCGCTGTCCTCATCGGACAGCGAGGTCAGCTCTGCGGCCCTGGGGCTCTCCCGCAGCGGGAGGGTGGCCCAGGCAACCGGCTGCACTTGGGGCACCAGCAGAGAGTCCCAGATGAGGGTGGGCAGCGAAGCGGCGGGGTTGAGGACCTCGGGCGGAGGGATGGCGGCCAGCAGGTGGGCCTGGTCGTAGGGCTGCTGGAAGGTGAACTCTGCGGGAAGAGAAGACAGCAGGGAGTCAGCTGAGCCTATTCTCGGGGCGCCCTGTGGGGGGGGCTCCCCGCCCGCCCGCCCCTCCCCCACCCGGAGTCCGCAAGGCTGCCCGCCTTCGGGTCTACACTCGCAGAGCCTCCCCGTCCCGGGCCACAGACGCCCTCGGTGGACTTCCAACCGCCAAGTCCCGAAGCTCCGGATCCACCTGTCGCGCCCGCAGAACCCGATTCTCCCCGCCGCGCCCTTGGGACCCCCGGAGTCGCCCGCGTCCCGCACCCCGCCACGCACCCACACACGCGTCCTGCAGCTCACTATAGTTGGGCTTCCGGCGGGGGTCGGACGGCTTCCTGACCAGGAAGGAGCGCGGCATGGTGGCCGGAGCGACCTAGGTAGTCAGGGTCACCGGGTCGCGCAAGGTCGGTAGGCAACCCGCTCGCGAGGCCCGGCTGCCGCACTACAATCCCTCTCGGAGCAGCAAGTACTTTAAGTACCAGGGCTGGGGCGTGGCCGCGGTGTTGGCCACGCCCCTTTGTCAAGGCTGAGCCAATGGCAGGCGGCGGCGCGGCCGGCCGGAGATCCGAGCAGGTGCGCCTCGGCTGCAGGGGCTCCCGCCGCGTGGCGCTGAGATTCATTCGGCTTGGGCTCCTCCCGGGCCGGACCGCGCGGCCTCCGAGCGCCTCGGGCGACCCCTGGTGGCCGCGCCTGCCCCCCCGCCGAGCGCGGTACCCCGCAACATCCCCGAGCTGCTGACCTCTGGGCGCCGGGGAGCCAGAAAGTGTGGTGATGTGCACGGTGTGTGGAACTGTCTATACAGCCCTGAACTAAACACTCAGTGCCCTACCCCAAGCACGGCTACCCGGTCGGGGGAGGGAGGGGGACAGACGGAGTAAACACAGGATTTTAATACTAAAAGGAGGTGTGATTTGATGAAGGGAAGTGAGGAGAGACAGCCTTGACTGTCAATAGACGGTCACCTGACAGGAGAGGGTGTCTGTGACTTCCCAGAGGAAATGAAGAAGCACGGAAGGGAAAGGCCCGAGGTTAAGAGTCAGTAACTTCTGCCCGTCCAGTCCAACCTTTGAGAGCAGCTCCCAGGATGAGGTTGGTGTGGGCAGACCCCGAGGGATCCGATTTTCTGGCATCGGGTCTTTGGAGGAATTTGGAGTTGCGTTGTGAAACAACCACTGTGGACAGGTGCGAGGCAGAGGTAGCGAAGACCCGGGCTGAGGCTCCCGCCTTCCTGAAAATCGTGTTGGAAGGGTCAGAGGGAGGAAGGGTGGCCTCGGAAACAAGCCCACACCCCATAGTGTGGGGTTATAAACACCTGTAGAGTGGAGGGGCTGTGGACACCCCTGGGGCCCCGCGCTAGCAGAAGCACCGCGTCTCTAGGCACTGGAGGTAACGACGGACGAGCATCGGGCAGAACCCCGCCCTCTGGGTAGATTTTGTTCCTCCACGACGCCCTCCCGCTTGAGTCCAGAGGGAGAGCACACAGCGCCCACCACCACCCTCGTCCCAACGGGCAGGTCAGCTGACTAGGTCTTGACGTTTCTCCATGCCCGTGCTCGGTGACCAGGTTTTCCGACCACGGGACCTTCCTCGGGACCTGCCTTCTTCCTGTCTGTTTTCTCTTCCAGACCCACACCTGCCTACGCTTCCTTTCATCCCTTTCATCCTTTGTTTCAGCAGCAGCCCCCCCCCCAGCCCCCAACTTCCCACCCCCAAGCCTACTTAGTAGAAGGGAAAGAGAAAGGTAAGTGACGCCCACAGGGGGAAGCCCGTTCACACCCTCACACCTGCCAGAGGCCTTGGCCAAATGGATGGATGCTGGCTGGCTTGCCGCTTAGGAAAGGTGTGACTCAGCCCCTAACGGGTGACAGGTGACTCTCCACGCCCAGGAAGCTTCCTTTCTAGGCCGACTGCTACCTAGGGATTCTCAGCCAAGCTTTTCCTCAAGAGTGTCTGAAAACACCTAAACCCGCCCGGCCCTCGCCGCCCGGCCCTCGCCGGCAGACACATCCTAATTTGATTATCTAGGGCGGGGCTGTTGGCATCCCCATTGAACCGGCAAAAGTGCCGGATGCCTCTAAAGAGCAACTGAAGCGAAGAACCCACCGGCAGCCTCAAACCCAGACCAAACAAAAGGACAGCCCTGACACCTGTAGCCCCACCCCTACAGGGTTTCTCTTTAGACCAGGCTGCCCTTGAACTCAGAGATCCACCTGGCTCCACCTCCCAAATTCTGGGATTAAAGGTGTGTGCCACCACTGTCTGGCCGACACCTGTGCTTTTTTTTTTTTTTTTTTTTTTTTTTTTTTTTTTTTTTTTGGTTTTTCGAGACAGGGTTTCTCTGTATAGCCCTGGCTGGCCTTGAGCTCAGAAATCCACCTGCCTCTGCCTCCCAGAGTGCTGGGATTACAGGCGTGCGCCACCACCGCCCGGTGACACCTGTGCTCTTAATATCAAAAAGGAAAAGGCAGAGAGGGAGACAGACAGACAGAGACAAGACCATAAACTCCAAACAAAACAAAATACTCAGATATCTACCAACAGTAGCCGTAGACTACCCAGATAGCATACCACAGAGGCAAATCACACAGCCGCAAATACCGACAGTCAGACCGGGGGACGCATCTGTATTCAACTTTGGAGGCAGAGGCAGGAAACCTGGGGCTCTGAGGTTAGCCTCGGCTAAATAGTGTCAGGAAAAGAAAGGAAAGAAGGCTGTATGGTATATACAGTTCCATGCAACAACAGAATGCTTCCTACCCCACAGTGATGAGCAAAAGCCAGAAAGGGTGTGCAGTTTGCTGCAGCTGGTCAAAAGCAGGAGTGGACTCGAACTCTGCACCTGGACTTACAGAATGAAGGGGGGGGAGATACTCAATGCAGAATCTTTTTTCTTTCTTTTTTTTTTTTTGGTTTTTGAGACAGGGTTTCTCTGTGTAGCTCCGGCTGTCCTGGAACTCACTCGGTAGACCAGGCTGGCCTCGAACTCAGAAATCCGCCTGCCTCTGCCTCCCAAGTGCTGGGATTAAAGGCGTGCGCCACCATGCCCGGCTTATCTTTTTTCTTTTTAAAAAAATGTATTTACTTATTTATAGTTGTTGCTGTTTTTGAGACATAGTATCACTTTGTAGCCCCGGCTATCCTGGAACTCACTCTATAAACAAGGTTGGCCTCGAACTCACAGAAACTGTCTACCTCTGCCTCCTGAGTGCTGGGATTAAAGGTGTGAGCCAGCACTGCCCTGCCATATTTTTATGATTCTATGTATGTGTATGTGCCTGTGTGAGTGCATACCACGTGTGTAGATGCCCTCTGAGGTCAGACTCCCTTGGATTTGAGTTACAGGTGGGTGTGGGCCACACTGTAGCTGCTGGGAGACAAACTCAGGTCCCCTGGAAGAGCCAGTGCTCTTAGCCGCTGAGCTATTGCTGCAGCGCTCTCCCGCCCCGCCCCCCCCCTACAGCTTTTCCTTGAATTCCAGGTCCTCCTGCCTCCATCTCCCTAATGCTGAGATCTTATGCAGGAACCCAGAGTGTGTAATGCTACAAACCAAAGCCAGGGTTGTGTATGAGCTACAGCCAGAGCCCCACCTTCAATTCTTTCTTTCTTTCTTTCTCTTTCTTTCTTTCTTTCTCTTCTCTCTCTCTCTTTCTTTCTTTCTTTCTTTCTTTCTTTCTTTCTTTGAGACAGGGTTTCTCTGTATAGATCATCAGGCTGGCCTTGAACTCAGAAATCCACCTGCCTTTGTCTCCCAAGTGCTGGGATTAAAGGCGTGCGCCACTACTACCCGGCCCCATCCCCAAATCTTTGCCTGTTATTTTGGATTTTTTCTTTCTTAGAGAGTGTCTTTAGCCCAGGCTGATCTCAAACTCACTATGTAACCAAGGATGACCCTAAACACCTGGTCCTCCCCTTCCCAGGAGCAGACATCACAGGTCTCTAGAGGCCGCCTGAAGGAAAGTCTTCGGCTGGCAAAGGAAATGGAAGGAAGTCTTGTTTCTTAGATAAGGGGAGATCTTTGTAAGTAGCTTTTGAACTTCAAAGAGACAATTCAAAGTCTTTTGGTATGACTGATTGATAATGGGCAGGTGTCATGTAGCCCAGGCTGTCTCTAACTTGCCCTGGAGCCTAGTCTTGAGCTCCTGATCCTTCTGCCTCCGAGCTTATGTTCTAGGATTACAGGTGTGTGCAACTACACCCAGTTTTATGCTATACTGGGAATCAAAGCCACGGCCTCCTGTCCTAGCAAGCAAACACTCTTGTCAAATAAGCCAGCCAGCCATACAATCAGGCTTACAATGACATATTTAACACAAAAAATATATATAATATTCAGATAATGCAGTTGTTCAGAGCCCTGGCTGCTCGTGCAGAGGACCTGGGTTCAGTTCCCAGCACCCACAGGACAGTTCACAGCCATCTGTATCTCTGGTTCTGTGCAATCGAGTGCCTTTTTCCAGTCTCTCTCCAGGCAGTGCACAAACATAATGCAGGTAAAAACACCAAGACACATAAGTATATATCTATATGTGCATACACACATACACACACACACACACACACACACACACACAGACATTTAAAAAGAGACTGTGTAGTAATGGCTATCCTAGAACTTGGTATGTAGACCAGACTAATCTTGAGCTCACAGAGACCCACCTGCCTCTGCCTCCCATGTGTATGTGCCTCCATATTACCACACCTCTAGCCTAAATAAGTAAATCTTTGTTTTGTTTGTTTTGTTTTGTTTGTTGTTGTTGTTTTTGGTTTTTCGAGACAGGGTTTCTCTGTGTAGCTCTGGCTATCCTGGAACTCACTTTGTAGACCAGGCTGGCCTCGAACTCAGAAATCCACCTGCCTCTGCCTCCCAAGTGCTGGGATTACAGGCGTGCGCCACCACCGCCCAGCTTAATAAGTAAATCTTTAAGAAAGTATAACATGGGCTGGAGGGATGGCTCAGCAGTTAAGAGCACTGACTGCTCTTCCAGAGGTCCTGAGTTCAAATCCCAGCAACCACTTAGTGGCTCACAACCATCTGCAACAGGATCCGATGCCCTCTTCTGCTGTGTCTGATACAGTTACAGTGTACTCACATACATACACTAAATAAAGCCGGGCGGTGGTGGCGCACACCTGTAATCCCAGCACTTGGGAGGCACAGGCAGGTGGATTTCTGAGTTTAAGGCCAGCCTGGTCTACAGAGTGAGTTCCAGGACAGCCGGAGCTATACAGAAAAACCCTGTCTCGAAAAACAAAAACAAAAAAAAGAAAGAAAGAAAGAAAGAAAAGACCCAGATATCCAATGCTGGCTATCTTTAATTTTTTTAGAGGACATATGGGACATATGGTGGGGGGGGGGAAACTGGGAAAGGGGAAAGCCTTGGGAATGTAAACAAAGAATATAGAAAATAAAAAATGAATAAATAATTAGAAAAAATAAACTAAATAAATAAATCTTTAAGAAAAAAGAAAGAAAGAATGAAAGAAAGAAAGAAAGAAAGAAAAAAAGAAAGAAAGAAAGAAAGAAAGGAAGAAAGAAAGAAAGAAAGAAAGAAAGAAGAAAAGGAAGGAAGGAAAGAAACTAACATGCAGGAGGCTCTGGGTCCTCCATTCAGTGCTCCAGCCCCAAAAATTCACCTCAGGAGAGTGGGTCACAACTGAGTGCAGGAATCTAGGCGATCACTGGCTGAGTAACTCCAGCTCCAGGAGGGCTTCTCCAGGTGGACGTGACCTAGCCTCTAACAGCCTCAGGGTGGCTAGCCTGGTGTAGCTATGTATGCCTATAATCCCAGCACTGAGGAAGAGGAAGCAGAACTATTAGATCAATCCTTTCCTAGACAGAGCCCCATCCAAGGCCAGCCTGGGCTACAAGAGACCCTGGTGGCTGCTGTCTCCTGAAGATGTCAGAACAGGTGCAGGAGCACCTGCTGTCTGAACCTGGCTGCCCATTTTCCTCCAGGCCTTGGAGGATCTGAGCCCCAGAGAGGGTGCACGGTGAGAAGCAGGCCTTCCCTGGCAGGCCTGAGTCTGAGTGGATCTTCCTGGGCTGCCCCACTGCAGTTCTCACAGTCCTTGCTGGAGCTGAAGTGGAGAATCCACCCCAGGAGGTGAGACCACCCGCTGGGTCAGGCCCAGGTAACAGGGGCCAACTTTGTGGTACAGGCAAGAGCCAGACTGGATCTTCTTGCAAAGCAAGAAGAGTTTCCAGACTGTGTTTCCATGTGTAGACCAGGTTGTCCTGGAACTCCCTCTGTAGATCAGGCTTGCCCTTGCCTCAGAGATCCATCCACCTGCCTCGGCCTCATGAGTGATGAGATTAAAGGCCTGTAATGCCACACCTAGCAACTCATTTGGGGTTTTTTTTGTTTTGTTTTGTTTTTTTGTTTTTGAGACAGAGTTTCTCTGTGTAGATTTTAGCTCTGTAGACCAGGTTGGCTTTGGATCCACCTATCTCTCCCTCTCAAGTGGAGAATTAAATGGGTGTGGCCCAGAGGCCGGACAACTTCTTTTGTTTTTAAGACAAGGTCTCATAAGTAGGCTACTCTCGTGCTCATTATCCTCCTGCCTCAGCCTATTCAGGGCAGAGATTGCAAAAAGATCCTTTGGATGTGTAATAATCTCCCAAAAAGCTCCCCATTGGCTACCCCGCCCCTCGATGGCGGCGCAGTCCTCTTCCGCCCTCTGCTGGCCAAAATGCCTCCCTGCATCTCTCCATCCTAGGAGAGCAACCTGGGATGGTTGAATGCAATCGGTGGTGGCGCACGCCTGTAATCCCAGCACTCTGGGAGGCAGAGGCAGGCAGATTTCTGAGTTCGAGGCCAGCCTGGTCTACAGAGTGAGTTCCAGGACAGCCGGAACTATACAGAGAAACCCTGTCTTGAAAAACAAAACAAAACAAAACAAAACAAAACAAAACAAAAAAAACCCACAAAAAACAAAATACAGAGAGAGAGAGAAAGAGAGAAGAGAGAAGAGAGAAGAGAGAAGAGAGAGAGAGAGAGAGAGAGAGAGAGAGAGAGAGAGAAATCCGCCTGCCTCTGCCTCCCAAGTGCTGAGATTAAAGGCATGTGCCACCACCGCCTGCCTATGTTTGTCTGTTTTTCAACACTGAGCTCTCTGTGTGTAGCCCTGGCACATACTCTGTAGACCAGGCTAGCCTCAAACTCACAGAGATGGGACTGCCTCTGCGTCCTGGGTGTGTGCCACAATTACCCAGCACTTTCTTCTCCTGCCACAAATAAACAGGCGATTTCAGGGCCCAGCTGGGCCCGTCCACCTGGTGCCCCTGCAGGCATAGCCGCTGCGCCCCATAGAAACCTGGCATCTATCTAAATGTCCTACAGAAAGGTTAAACAGGGAGGGCCCTCCAGCAGGGAGTGGAGGATTCCTTTGCAAGCTTGGTCCACACCGGCTATTGTCTCCTTCCCTTCTATCTCTCTCGCCTGAGATTAGGGCCTCTGGGCTGGCGTTTGCAATGTGCACAGTCAGTTTTTACTTCTTTTTGGGGAATTGTCTGATTCAACCAGGACAATCAGCTTGTCTGATTCAAGCTGGACTCAGCTCTGGACATTTACATCCAGAGCTGTTTCTTGTTCTTTGTATTCTAAACTACTTGTCAAGTCCTCTTGGTTATCACGTTGATGCCTTCTTCTTTTTTCTTATTTATGTTTAGGAAAGGTCTCACTAAATGGCCCTGGCTGACTTAGAACTTGATATGTAGATCAGGATGGCTTAGAACTCAGAAAGATCAGACTCTGTATTTTTAATTTTATTTTGCCCCCAGAAGAACTAGGAGTTAAAACTAGCCACCTGTGGCCAGGCGGTAGTGGTGCACGCCTTTAATCCCAGCACTTGGGAGGCAGAGGCTGGCAGATTTCTGAGTTCGAGGCCAGCCTGGTCTACAGAGTGAGTTCCAGGACAGCCAGGGCTACACAGAGAGACCCTGTCTCAGAAAAAACACAAAACAAAAACAACTAGGCATCTGTGACTTACACCCCCAACCCTTTCCCCTTTCCCTTTATTCTGGTGTGTGTGTGTGTGTGTGTGTGTGTGTGTGTGTGTGTGTGAGAGAGAGAGAGAGAGAGAGAGAGAGAGAGAGCGCAACGGTGCCTGCCACGTGCCATGTGTCCGTCCACACTTACTTCCTGCTGGAGATGGAACTCAGGTGTCCAGGCAGCAAGCACCATCACCTGCTGGTCTGGCTCCCAGGGTTCCCTGCTCTTACTTTTTATTATGGGAAAGTTCTCATCTCTAAGTTGTTCAGGGCAACCTTGACCCTTGTCTGCTTTAGCTTTTGGGGAGTCCATGGAGTCCCTGGGGGGGGGGGGGTTATCCTGTCACCTGGCCAGGAACTTCCAGTTTCCGCTGACTGATTCCCGGGCCTATCGGAGGGCAGAACCGACCTTGGCCAGAACAACAATGGTACAGTGAGAGGTCAGAGGTCAGCCTGTTTCTATCTCCATCTTTAGAAAACAGCCGCTCCTGAGGCTGGGGTGTGGCAGCACACACCTTTAATCCCAGCGCTGGCGGTGAGGGTAGGGTGGGGGTGCAGAGGCAGGTGGATCTCTCAGTTTGAGGCCAGCCTGGTCTATAGAACAAGTTCCAGGATAGCCAGGGCAACACAGAGTAACCCTGTCTCAAACAAAACAACAAAAACTACAAGAAAAAAAAAAAAAAGAAAGAAAGAAAGAAAAGATACCCTCCTCACCTGCCTGAAAGCAGCAAGAGCCAGCAAGTCACTGGCTTGAATATCAACTACTTTTGGGTCAGAGTCCAAGTCCTTTTCTTTTTCTTTTTCTTTTTTTTTTTTTTTTTTTTTTTTTTTGGTTTTTCGAGACAGGGTTTCTCTGTGTAGCCCTGGCTGTCCTGGAACTCACTCTGTAGACCAGGCTGGCCTCGAACTCAGAAATCTGCCTGCCTCTGCCTCCCAAGTGCTGGGATTACAGGCGTGCGCCACCACTGCCCGGCAGAGTCCAAGTCCTTTAATCCAGGCCCAGAGCAAGGGGGCTCATTCCAGCCTTCTCATCCAGAACAGGGTAGCTAGGGACCAGGCACTCCAAATGGGCCCACATGAGGACCAGTGGCTTCCACCCCAAGGCCCTATAGCGAGGCAGTCCCTTAGCATAGGGACTCCAGCACAAAGGGACCATTTGCATATGAGAAGGCATAATCCCGACGCCCTTACAGACCCATAAAGCTTTCCGCTGGGACTAGAACCTGGGGGAGGTCTCTAGGGAGGGAAAGCAGGGTGGAGGGCTAGTCCTCTCCAGCAGTACAGGCCTTTCCCGTGCCTTTAAAACATTTTTTTTAATTTATTTTATTTTATTTATTTATTTTTTATTCTTTTCGTTTTTCGAGACAGGGTTTCTCTATGTAGTCCTGGCTGTCCTGGAACTCACTCTGTAGACCAGGCTGGCCTCGAACTCAGAAATCCGCCTGCCTCTGCCTCTGCCTCCCAAGTGCTGGGATTACAGGCGTGCGCCACCACGCCCGGCTTACTCTCACTTTTCAAAGGCTTACTTATCTAAATCTTTTTTGATTTGTTGTAATGTATACGGGTGTTTTACCTGCACATAGGCAATTCCTCATTTTTTTTTTTTTTTTTTTGAGACAGGGTTTCTCTGTGTAGCTCCAGCAGTCTTGGAACTCACTCTGTAGACCAGGTTGGCCTCGAATTCAGAAATCTGCCTGCCTCTGCCTCCCAAGTGCTGGGATTACAGGCGTGGCCCGGCTCTCCTTCTTTTTTTTTGAAACAGGGTTTCTCTGTATAACCCTGACTATCCTGGAACTGTCCTCAAACTCAGAAATCTACCTGCCTCTGCACCCCAAGTGCTGGGATTACACGCATGTGCCACCACCGCCTGGCTTCTTCTCCTCCTTCCGAAGGCCTGACTATGGACCCTTCCTGGGCCTTACTTACTATGGTTTTTTGTTTGTTTGTTTGTTTGTTTTTAAAGAAATGTTTATTGGGGCCAGGCATGGTGGCGCACACCTATACTCCCAGCACTTGGGAGGCAGAGGTAGGCAGATTTCTGAGTTCGAGGCCAACCTGGTCTACAGAGTGAGTTCCAGGATAGCCAGGACTACACAGAGAAACTGTCTCAAAAAACCAAAAAGAAAAAAATAAAGAAATGTTTATTGGTTGGAGAAATGGCTCATCGGTTAAGAGCATTGACTGACTGCTCTTCCAAAGGTCCTGAGTTCAAATCCCAGCAACTACATGGTAGCTCACAACCCTCCGTACGAGATCTGATGCCCTCTTCTGGGGTGTCTGAAGACAGCTATAGTGTACTTACATAAAATAAATAAATAAATAAATCTTGGGGGAAAAAAGAATTTTTTTATTTTAGCTGGTCAGTGGTGGTGCATGCCTTTAATCCCAGCACTTGGAAGGTAGAGGCAGGCAGATTTCTGAGTTCCGAGGCCAGCCTGGTCTACAAAGTGAGTTCCAGGACAGCCAGGGCTACACAGAGAAACCCTGCCTCAAAAACTGAACAAAAACATTGTTTTTGTTGTTGTTGTTGTTTTGTTTTGTTTTGTTCTTTCTTAAATGAAGCTGAACATGGTGTTGCAATCCACACAGAGAGGCTTAGGCAGGCTTGACAAAGTTCTAGGCTAACCTGGGCTACATAGTAAAACCCTTCCTTAAAGAAAAATTTAGAAAGAAGGGAGGGAGGGAGGAAAGGAGATGGGTAAAATAATAGCTTGTGAAAATGTATTATAATCACAATTATGTATGTGTGTGTATATACATATATATACATATATATGAAATGCATATATAATTTGTGTAACAAATATAAATGTTCTCTGGTCTGTTATCTTCTCTCGGCTCCTTCCTCTGGTGATTGTCGTGGGAAGGCAATGATTTTCCTTTTGGCCTCATCGGTCCCTGCTCAGGCCACCAGATCTGTTGTGGGTGCTGGCTCTGATCCTGCTCACAGCCCTTTGCCTCTGCTGGACCCACAGATCTTACCAGGGGGCATGCAGCTCAGAGATGCTAATGTCACCTCCAAGCCACAAACCTGGCTGAGGGGGGCTGGGGTGATGTGACAAACCACATAGCCCGCTGAGGTGTGGGTATCCTTCAGAAGCCCAGGGCTGGGCCAGGTGGCTGTTCCTGAGAAGACAGTGTTCTGGAGGGCAAGGGTACAAGGCTGAGCGCAGAGGCTCGGGAGCCCTGACTCTGGCCCAGACTCTACATCCAGAGGGCTGGTGTGATGGTTTGTATATCATTGGCCCAGGAAGTGAACCTATTAGGAGGTGTGGCCTTGTTGTAGGTGTGTCACTGTGGGTGTGGGCTTAAGACCCTCTCCCTGGCTACCTGGAAGTCAGTCTTCTACTAGCAGCCTTCAGATGAAGATGTAGAACTCTCAGCTCCTCCTGTACCATGCCTGCCTGGATGCTGCCATGTTTCTGCCTTGATGACAATGGACTGAACCCCTGAGCCTGTAAGCCAACCCCAATTAAATGTTGTCTTTTATAAAACTTGCATTGGTCATGGTGTCTGTTCACAGCAGTAAAACCCTAACTAAGACAGAAGTTGGTATCAGGAGTGGGGTATTGCTGTGATAGGCCTGACCATGCTTTTGTTCAGAAGAATGTGGATTTTGGGACTTTGGATTTGGAAAGTTTTTTAAGTGGGGCTTAATGGGCCAGACTAGTAGGAATATGGAAGACAGTGGTGCTGAGAGTCATTTGAACTGTGTAGGCCTGACGGCCTAAGAGGTTTCAGTGGAGAAGAACTTTAATATGTGGCTGAGAGACTGTTTTTGTGATGTTTTGGTGAAGAACACAGCTGCTTTTTGCCATTGTCTGAAGAGACTGCCTAGGACTAAGGTAAAGAGATTTATATTAATTGCATCTGCAAAGGAAGTCTCAAAGAAGCCCAACAAAGACTTTGTTCTCTGGTTAAGTCTGATAAAGAGAATTTTGAACAAACATAGCAAGCTGAGAAAGGAAAATTACAAAATATATAGTTTGAGTATTAAAGGGACTCCAGGAACTGAAATGGAGCTGAATTCTAGGACGTTGAATTAGGGAGTGGTGACCTTGGAACAAGATTCCACCTGAATTCAAGGCCAGCCTAGAACAGAGCAAATTCTAGGTGAAGAAAAACTTTAATCCAGGCTTGGTGGACCACACCTTTAATCCCAGTGCTTAGGCAGATCTCTTGAGTTCAAAGTCAGTCTAAGGAGCAAGATTCAGTACAGCCAATTTAGGCAGTGAAGAAGCTGGGAAAAAGGAAGCTAGTGATAATGTAATAGAAGAAGGGGGCCAATGTTCCAGCTCCTGCAAGCAGCAGAACTCAGCAGTTTCAGCCAAGTGTCTCTGGCTTTATATTCAAGAGGAGAAGGAGACTACAATTGATGCTGGTTGGCTGGGGCTAAGAAATTAGTGGTGATTAAGAAAAGACCAGCATAGCCGGGCTGTGGTGGCGCATGCCTTTAATCCCAGCACTTGGGAGGCAGAGGCAGGCAGATTTCTGAGTTCGAGGCCAGCCTGGTCTACAGAGTGAGTTCCAGGACAGCCAGGGCTACACAGATAAACCCTGTCTCGAAAAACAAAAACAAACAAAAAAAGAAAGAAAGAAAGAAAAGAAAAGAAAAGAAAAGAAAAGAAAAGAAAAGAAAAGAAAAGAAAAGACCAGCATCACTGAGGTGAAATATGGGAAGTGTTTTCTGATAGCACAAAGAAGGTGTATTCCAGAGATAGCCAAGTGTACCTCATGCTGTAGCTATACTTAGTAACGTGTAAGAATCATCCAGGTGGTACTGGTTTTTTTTTTTTTTTAAGATTTATTTATTTATTATATGTAAGTACACTGTAGCTGTCTTCAGACACTCCAGAAGAGGGAGTCAGATCTTGTTAAGGATGGCTATGAGCCACCATGTGGTTGCTGGGATTTGAACTCAGGACCTTCAGAAGAGCAGTCAGTGCTCTTAACCACTGAGCTATCTCTCCAGCCCCGTGGTACTGGTTTTGAAGGCATGAAGGCATTATGAAGAACAGCTGAGGCTTGGTACTGTGAGAGGCCATGGAAGGCCATTGGTGAAAGTGTATCCTCAGTTGTAATTGACAGCCCAGGACTGAAGGGGTCATGCAAAGGAGTTGAGACTTGGTATCATGAAGAGAGCCTATGAGAGGCTTTGGTGGAGTATAGTTGCAGTGGAAGACGCTAGCATATTGGAGATGCCAGTACCATGGGATGACCACTAAGAACAGCAGTGGCAGTGGAGTGGATCAATCTGAACTTAGAGTGCTACAGAGGGCAGAGCTGAAGAAGTGACACCAGTTCTTTGGAGACACACAGAAGATCATGTGTGGATCTCAGACATTGGAACAAGAAGCTGTGAAGCTGAAATTGACTTGGGGACCCAAGATGTTAAAGATGCCAGAGCCACAGGATGCCTGCCAAGGAAAGCTGCTAACAGTGAGTGGAACAAGCCCCGGAGAAAGAACCTAGTTGCAGTAAAAAAGGATGAAAAAGGACTTGGATATCTGAAGACCGCTTTGCCATCAGAAATGGAGATGCAGAGTTTGGACTTTGCCCAGCTGGTTTCCTGTCTTGCTTGAAGGATTACAGTTAAGTGATTGAATGAATCTCAAAAGAGACCTTGAACTTTGGACTTTTAACACTGTTGAGACTGCTATAGACTACGGGGACTTTTGAAGTTGGACTAAATGCATTTTGCATTCTGCTATGTTTAAGTATGGCCCCCATAGACTCATGTTTGAACAAGCCTATGGGGCCAGGAAGTGGAATGTGATGGTTTGTATATGATTGGCCCAGGAAGTGAACCTATTAGGAGGTATGGCCTTGTTAGAGTAGGTGTGTCACTGTGGGTGTGGGCTTAAGACCCTCCCCCTGGCTACCTGGAAGTCAGTCTTCTACTAGCAGCCTTCAGATGAAGATGTAGAACTCTCAGCTCCTCCTGTACCATGCCTGCCTGGATGCTGCCATGTTTCTGCCTTGATGACAATGGACTGAACCCCTGAGCCTGTAAGCCAACCCCAATTAAATGTTGTCTTTTATAAAACTTGCATTGGTCATGGTGTCTGTTCACAGCAGTGAAACCCTCACTAAGACAGCTGGGATCACAGGGGAGAGAGCTTCCACCCGTTTATGCAGTGGTGGGGGTAGAACCAGCTCTGAGATATGGGCTTAAAATGAATGTTAGGGCTGTGCCACTGGGGGTGCAGCTGGGGGGAGGTGTTGCTGGGGGGGGTCATCTGGGGGTGGTACTTCCCTCACTAGAAGGAACACTATGCTAATTTCATCTTTCCATCACTTAACGTATATAGCCAGATACAGCCGAGATGCACAGGTTGATTTAGAATTTCCTGTAGCTAATGAGTAAGCTCTACAGAGAACACCATAGCTGAAACTCACATTTAATTGGGCCCCCCACAGCTTCATCTGTTAAATCCTCCTCCCCACCCCACCCCCACCCCTGCCAGACAGCGTTTCTCTGTGTAGCCCTGGTTGTCCTGGAACTCACTCTGTAGACCAGGCTGGCCTCGAACTCAGAAATCCGCTTGCCTCTGCCTCCCAAGTGCTGGGATTAAAGGCATGCACCGCTGCCACCACCACCCAGTTTCATCTGTTAAATCTTGAAATCTGTTTAGAAACTGGTTCCAATCGGGTGTTATGGCTTACACCTGTAATCACAGCTCTTGGGAGGTAGAGGCAAGTACCCAGCCTGAGGTACATAGTGAGTTCTAGGTTAGGCTAGGCTATAGAGTGAGATCTTGTTTTGAGAGAGTCAGAGACAGACAGAGAAAGAGAGACACCCAGAGACAGAGAAACAGAGACAGACAGACAGAGAGTAGGAGAATAATTTTGGTACTTGTAACCTCAGAACTTGGAAGGCGGAGATAGGAAATCAGGGCCAGTTTGGACTACAGGAGATCTTCAAAGCAATCAAACTAGCAGAAGAAAAGCATTAATCCGCCGGGCGGTGGTGGCACATGCCTTTAATCCCAGCACTTGGGAGGCAGAGGCAGGCGGATTTCAGAGTTCGAGGCCAGCCTGGTCTACAGAGTGAGTTCCAGGACAGCCAAGGCTACACAGAGAAACCCTGTCTCGAAAAACCAAAAAGAAAAAAAAAAAAAAAAAGAAAAAGAAAGAAAAAGAAAAGAAAAAAGAAAAGAAAAGAAAAGCATTAATCCATATATGCCTAACTACCTGATTTGATTTCTAGAACTGGAGAAGAGTTGGTAGCAAGCTGTCCTATGACATCCACTTCAGCACCTGTACCCATATTTAACTACCATACACACGCATGCATGCACACATGTGTGCACACACAGATACTCACACATACATGTACACAAGCATAGTCAGGAGCCCACCAGCCTCTCAGCAGCCATGGTCTAGCCCCACTTTGCTCTCCAGGAAAAGGCTCTCAAGAGAACCTTTACTCTGAAGACTCCGGCCCATCTACATTTGTCTGCAGGATGTGTTCCTAAAACTCTCTGAGTCACAGGCTGGAGAGATGGCTCAGCGGTGACGAGCACTAGCTGCTCTTCCAGAGGACCCGGGTTTAATTCCCAGCACCCACCTGGCAGCTCACAATAGTCTGTAACTCCTGACACCCTCACACAGACAAACATGCAGGCAAAACACCAATGCCAGTAAAAATAAATACAAACAAATGCATCAATCGCTCTCCTGCTTGGATTCCTGCTGCTGGGGAACCCCTGGTGGACTGTCTCCGAAAGAGCTCCTGGTCCCTCTCCTCTTTCCATCTTGTGCTCAGTCATTCTCTGCTCCCCACCCCACCCCACCCCACCCCCGCCCTCGTTTCTGTTGCTCCCCTTTCCTGTCCCAGCCTCTCTCCTGTTGATGCGGCAGACAGAAGAGGGGGCAAACATGCAGCGTGTGGCGATGTGCCCCGCAGTGAACTTACTGAACACACAGAGAACTTACTGAAGAGTCAAGCAGACTCCATCTGTACCCAGAAGTGTCATAAAGCCTCAGAACCAGGTGGAGTGACATGTCTGAGATCCAATCAGTCGGGAGGTAGAGACAGGAGGATCCTGGGATACGGGATACATGATCCTGTATACAAGGGGCAAGACAGAAGGACAAAGGGCTGGGGACATATCTCAGCCAGTAGAGTGCTTGCCTGGTGGAAGTGATGCCCCACATACACGCGTCCGAGTGGTGCACACCTACGGCCTCAGTACTCGGGCTTGAGGCATGGACTCCAAGTTCAAGATCATCCTCAGCTACTTAGAATTAGATCAACCCTGGACACCTGAGACCCTGTCTAAAAAGTAGTAACCAAGGTGCCTGGTTCAGTGTGGTGGGGAATGCCTTTAATCCCAGTAGAGGCAGAGGCAGGTGGATCAAAGTATCAATTCAACGTAATGACTTTCAGGACATCCAGAGCTATGTAATAGAGCAGGCCACGTCAAGAAAACAAACAAACAAAAAAAAAAAAAAAAAAAAAAAAAACAAAAAACCAAAAACCAAAAGACCAATTGGGAGAGGAGTGTTTGAGACAAGGTCTCATGTAGCCCAGATTGGCCTGGAAATTGCAACGTAGCTATGTCCTTGGCCCCCAATCTTCCAGCCTTCCTGAGTGCTAGGGTCCCAGGGGTGTGTCACGTTCTTTGTGTGGGTTACCCCAGCAGATTCCTACACATCTAGAAGGAAGTCAGTTGAGGAATCTCCCTCATCAGATTGGGAAACGGAAGAACAAAGACAGTCGCACAGCTGTTGAAGGTGGAGGGGGGGGGCGGGCCTGTTAGAGACCTGGTCTCATCTGAGCTCCTGTGTAAGGGGAATGTATGTGTGACTAGTCAGTAAAGTGCCTGCACTAACACAGGTCAGAGGCTATCCATAAGGAGGCTCTGGGTAGACCAGTGCCACCTGGCAGCCACCCCACGGCCTCAGTGCTGTAGGACAAGGATAGCTCTCTGCCCAGGAGGCCTGGGGCAGCGCCGCCCTGCAGGATTTCCTGCAGGCTGTGCCTATCTTCTCCCAGGATGGAATAGTCATTGTAGAGAAGCAGTTCAACACTAGATTTTTTTTTTTTAGATTTATTTATATATGAGTACTCTGTCTTCGTGCACACCAGAAGAGGGCATCAGATCCCATTACAGATTACAGATGATTGTGAGCCACCGTGTGGTTGCTGGGAATTGAACTCAGGGCCTCTGGAAAAGCAGCCAGTGCTCTTCACTGCTGAGCCATCTCTCCAGCCCTACTCTATGCATTTTTATCAAGCCTACTCAAGGCCAAATATGGCCATGCATGATAGAAGTTGAGACAGAGGATCCTGGTTTTGAGAACAGCCTGGTCTATACCATGGGATAATCTCAAAGAAAAGGGAGGGGTGGGGGAGAGGGGGGACAGAATGTTAAAGAATGAGTACCTGGCTTTGGTCTCCAGTAATCAAACTAAAGCCAAATTGGGTGTAGAGACCTATGTCTGTAATGCCCACCCTTGGGAGTCAAGGGCAGAACAGGGAGTTCATAAGCATTCTCTGCTCCATGTGGAGTTCAAGGCTAGTCTGGCTCTGAGGTCACGTGGAATCCAGGAGGATCCTTTGGGCTGAGTCAGTCATGGAGAGAGAGGGTCTGTGGCATTTGAGGGTGGCTGATGAGATTGGAGTATTCTAAGATACAGGAAGACAGTCGCATGGGAGAAAGATATTCTGTTCAGAAGCAGTTCTATGAAGAGTTCAAGAGGATGCTCAGGTTAATCCCTCGACTGGATCACAGATGCCGACACAGAACTGAGAAGCAGTGGGGGACCATCTAGCTGGAGGCTGGCAAGAATGGCTGTGATGTGCGGCAGTCAGTCGAGGACCACGGATACATGGCTGCTCCTCAGACCATGGGTAGAGTGCTGCAGGGGTGGGTGGGGAAGGGCATGGGGGTGCTCCTACCACTCAGGAGGCTGAGGCCAGTAGGTTGCTGAGAATTAGGGACAGTCTGGACTGCAAGGTGAGGTTCTCTCAACACACACCAAACAAAACCCAGGAAAGCAATAATATGACTGATTTCTTCCCTGACTATGGCTGGGGCTCTACTCCCACACCTCTACTTACCTGGCCTTCACAGGCCAGCCATGGGGTCGCTCTCTGCTTCTTCTCTTCATAGTGCACCTCCCACCTGACCCAATGAGATGACTCCGGGTGCCAGACAGCATTAGGACCTCAGTGGTGGCCTCCTGGTCTTCTCCATGTGTCCACGGCGCCTCACTTGGGTCTACGCTGAGCCATGTCCATCAGAATCCCTGATGCTCTCTGGTCTCTGCCAATGGACCCTCCACCCTGCTTCCTATCTATGTTCAGTCTCCTCCACTGATCCCACATAGTCCTGCTCCCTCCATCCTCCCAGCCAGTGCCTCGTGGGTAAATTACATGCTGTCACCTTAGGCCTCTGGACTCAGCTCTCAACTCAAATCTTGGAGACAGTCTTACTATGTAGCCCTGGCTGGCCTCAAATTCAGATACATCTGCTTGCTTCTGCCTCTGGGATTAAGGGTATATGCCACTATGCCTAGGGGTATGTTACTTTTGGACCTGTTCCAGTAATTACAAGGGATTTATTTCCAGTGTCAGACTTGTAACTGGAGTCCAGGACTCAACTGAAATGCAAATGGAGCCCCTTGGAGATGTTGGAATGAACAAACCATTTTCGGACATCTGGACTAGGTATTTCTTCTTGTCCTCTCCAGGATGGAATAAGCAGAACGGCTCATTCTAATATGTCCACAGTCAGGGTTGAGACAGGAATTGCTCAGACCTCTGGGCTTTATCCAGGTCCCTATAGGACCAAGATGGAAATGAAGAACAGGAGGCTAGCCCCTCAGAGGCTCAGCTGCTGAAGTCTCGGAATCCACTAGAAGCCAGGTTGACTCAGGGATAGCCAAGATTGTTTGATTGCAGTCATTAAGAACCTTCTAGAGGCTGCTGGGCCCATATTTCAGAAAAAGGTGTTTAAATGAAAACACTGCAGCTTGCTGGTTGGATAAATTATGAAATTTATTTATATTTCACCTTCAAAAAGCCAGAACATAACCACACTTAACTTTCTGGAAAGTCATTATATTAGAAACAGAGTGTGAAGCAGGACAGGAGGGCCCTGCCCCACTGTGGCACAGCTGTGCCTTTCTCGGTTCCTCAGGGCAAGGTCTTGTGGAACCTCCCTCCACACGTCTCCTGAGCAAACCTTTCCAGAGGGCACAGAGAAGAAGCAGTAATGCTGGGAAATGATCCTGTCCAACCCTGCTGGCATCCGAGCTGGCTGCGCCCTGGCAGCAGAGGCGCCACGTGGAGGTGTGGTTGTCAGAAGCACATTGCATGCAGTCTCAGATGGACCAGACTGCATGACTGGAAAGCAGACTTACCCAAAGCCCGAGTCTGTCAGAGGGGCTGTTCTGTGGAATGGATGGGTAGTGCCTTCCTAGTACTTTGTAAAATGTGCTGGGTTCCCAGCTTTTAGAGCTGCTGCTCAAGAAAGCCTCCAGTAGACACACCACCTCCCTCGACCGCGCAGGGCCTGACTCTCTTAACTTCCCAGGGGTGGGACCCTGGCCTTACCTCTGCCTCCACACCAAAAGGGTTTAAAACATTTACTTCCACAAGGAGGCAGCACTACTGCTCAGGTTCGAGTTACCAAGCTGCACACAGCAGTCGGTGCCTCCCTCCAGTACTCTCTTCAGAGCAAGAGTGTCAGCAGATACTCAACAGGGGGGCACATGACCCAGCCACCAGAGAACACTCATCACCATCAAACAAAAAGCCACACACCCCTACACCGCCCTATTTACTGATGAACACACCCCATCTTTGCTACCCAACACTTCCACTACAATTCTATGGTGATACCTTATCCTAAAAAGGCACCTTCAGGCATTTAGGACAGAAGCCGTCAGGTGTACTGATGTGCAGGTGTGGGGAAACTGCAGTAACCAAAACTCCCACCATCAGACAGCAGCGTCGGCCAGGAGAAGAGCAGAGCCCGGGCCCAGTAAACTGCAGAACCAAGGCACCTCAGGGCCAAGGGAAGGAGTCCCTGCTTTATTGTGCTATTCATGGCCCAGGGAAGGTCCTGGCTGGCTGGGAGGACCTGAGAGATGAACACTGGACAATAGGATGAGTAAGATACTGTGGGAGAAGAAGCTGGACTCTTCTTAAAGCAGGCAGTAGCTGAGGTGCAGTGAAAGCAGACCATGGGACAAACAAGGTTGCCAGTGGGGAAGACAATGCTGGCAAGAGCCCAGAGGAAACGGGGCTCTCTGTGCCCTAGGGCACCATCACCCTTGAAGAAGTGACCCTGCCTGGTGCCCTGGCTCCATCCCAGATCTGCACTGCATGTGAGGTGTAGAGCCAAGGGTCACACCTAGTGCATGATGGAAGCTCTAGTGAGGTGGACAGCCGGACCCGGCTCACTGGTCAATGATGGAGCGTTGCAACACCTGGTTTATCATGTCATCTTCATCAACATCATAATCCTGAGGGCAGAAAAGACAGCAGCTTGAGTAGCTGCCCACACCCAGAAGAGCCACCTTCCCAGCAGCTTCCCAAAAGGGTCTGGAGAGGGCTGCTAAGGACCCCAGGACCCCTGTCCAGTTGCTGTGGAACTGGGAAAGTGACTTCATCTCTCAGTGTCTTCACTGTCTCCATCATTAAATAATAGGAACAGTTTGGGGCTGAAGAGACAGCTCAGTGCTTAAGAGAACTAACTGCTTTTCCGGAGGAGCCAAGTTTAAGTCCCACCACTCCTGTTGGATCATAACCACCTAACTCCAGTCCCAGGGGAGCCAAGATTGGCCACTGGCAGGCTCTGTACACATGTGGTATACACACATACATTCAGGTAAACACCTGTAAAATAAAAAATAAATCTAAAAAATAAAAAGTAACCATTCCTGAGGCCGCAGAGATGACTGAGCTGGTAAAGTGCCTGCTATCTATGTTAAGCACAGGACCCTGAGCTTAGATCTCCAGCACCCAAGTAAAAAGAGGGAATCGAGGTGCCGCCTGTGATCTCAGTGCTCTACACAGAGATGGTCTGAGGCTTGCCCCACTAGCCAGTCCAGGAGGAGACACCGTATTTCGAAGAAAAAGGGTGAGAGTGATAAGACATCTGCTGCTGATACCCAGCTCTGTCCATGTATGCAGACTGTATCCAAGTGTATAGATGCATGTACCTGCACACACACACATACAGAAAGACAGACAGACACAGACAGACACTACCAAATCAAAACAAAACTCCTGCCGGGCGTGGTGGTGCATGCCTTTAATCCCAGCAATTGGGAGGCAGAGGCAGGCGGATTTCTGAGTTCGAGGCTAGCCTGGTCTACAGAGTGAGTTCCAGGACAGCCAGGGCTATACAGAGAAACCCTGTCTCGAAACAAACAAACAAACAAACAAACAAACAAACAAAACCCAAAACTTAAAAAAAAAAAAAAAACCTCCTTCTTCAATGGAAAGTGAATGGCCTGAAGACAGTACACACCCCTGGCACAGACCAAATACTCAAATGCTGACTTCGGCTCACTGGTGCAGAAACAAATACATGCAAACACAACCCAAATGAGACGCTGCTCCTAAGAGGCTGCAGTGTTGGCCGGGCGTTGGTGGCGCACGCCTGTAATCCCAGCACTTGGGAGGCAGAGGCAGGCGGATTTCTGAGTTCGAGGCCAGCCTGGTCTTCAGAGTGAGCTCCAGGACAGGCAGGACTACACAGAGAAACCCTGTCTCGAAAAACCAAAAAAAAAAAAAAAAAAAAAAAAAAGAGGCTGCAGTGCCCAAGAAACAAGCAAGGCTTTTTGAAAGTGAAGAGGTACAGTGGACACGATAGCCACACAATCACCTTCCTTGAGGCAAAACTGCTTGGGCAGTTTTAGGAAAGATATTACCTTTACAGTTAGTGAAAGGTCAGTCTTGGAAGTCTGCTTCAAATACTACCAGACTGAGAATAAATATTTGCTTTTTCTGCTCTGAAACAAGTCTCATGTAGCCTGGGCTGGTCTTGAGTTCCTGATCCTCCTGTTCCCACTTCCCCAGAACAAGAGTGTACCCACAAGCTAAGGTGTGACTACCTTTTAAAAAGACTTATTTTGGGGGCTGGAGAGATAGCTCACTGCTCTTCCACAGGGCCAGAGTTTAATTCCCAGCAACCATACGGTGGCTCACAACCATCTGTCATGCAGAGCCGATACCCTCTTCTGGGTGTCTGAAGACAGCAACACTGTACTCATAAATAAATCTTAAACAAAAAAACCTTATTTTAATAATATATTTATGTGCCTGTGTGTGGAGTGGAGAATATCATGTGTGCAGGTCCCTGCAGAATCCAGAAGAGGGTGCTAGCTCTCCAGAGCTAGAGTTACAGGCATGCAGGAGTTGACCTTGGGTCCTCTGCACGCATACTATGTGCCCTTCACTCCTGCCATTCTCTAGCCTGACCCTGGTTTGTGTTAGTCTTTACACTGCTGGGGACAGAACCCAGCATGACCTGTATGGGGGCAGAGGCTCTCTCCCACTAAGCCATACTCACACTTACAGGCCCAACCATCAGTTGGGGCTGCAAACCCTGTCCGTCGGCTTGTCAAGCTCCCTGAGGGCCACTGACCGAGTGGACTCCAACTGAGTTCTCCAAAGGGGAAATCACTCTCAGCACAAGAGGGCAAAGCTAGGAGGCGGAGGAAACTGCCAGGGCGTCTGAAGTCTTACTCTGCACCCACCTACCCACAGACACTGAGCCACTTCCCTCTGACACAGAGAGCTCCTCAACCCAGAGCGGGGCCCCAGGGATCCCCTTCCAGAAACCTGAGCAGCAGTGCTGTCCCTGGCGGTGCAGACTCACCACGAAAGTGTCGTAGGAGAAGCGGTGGCGGCGTTGGATATGCTCCATGAAGTTGGCGCTGCGGTAGCTGGGGTCTCCCCAGGGCATTGAAGCGCATATGGGGCAGACCTGTCGGGAGGAAGCACGGTGCTGCACTCCAGACCTGAGCCGAGCCGACCCTCTATAACCTCAGCTCAGCCCCTTCCGGACAGGACAGCTCTACTGACAAGGCCAGGTACAAGGCGTGGTCACTCTGCTCCATAAACATGAAGCAAACCAGAAAGCACTGGTCTATTCACTTCAAATGACATGTGAAAATGGGCGCATGCTAGTGTGAAGGCCAAGTCCGGCTGGACACATGATCACAGAGGGAAGGGCCAGCTGGACACATAATCACAGAATGAAGGGCCAGACGACAGGGATACGGCCAAAAGTGTGCGTACAAAAAGTGATCTGAAGCCGGGCTTGGTGGCGCATGCCTGTAATCCCAGCACTCGGGAGGCAGAGGCAGGCGAATTTCTGAGTTCGAGGCCAGCCTGGTCTACAGAGTGAGTTCCAGGACAGCCAGAGCTACATAGAGAAACCCTGTCTCGAAAAACCAAAAAAAAAAAAAAAGCGATCTGAGCAGGCACGGGGCAGCGCATGTCTGTAACCTCAGCACCAAGGAGGCAGTCAGGGCCAGCCTGGCTACAGGAGTGACTTGAGGGCAATGGCAGAGCAGGCCCCAGAGCACAGGCTGCCCTGGCTCACCAGAGAGCGAGGCAGCCCCTGGGCAGTGCAGGGTGGAACAACTCCTCACTTCCCCTTTGATTCCCTGCTCTGCTCAGTTGCTGGACTCAGTGGGCAGCAGCTGCAGACAAGCCCAGCTTCCTCCTGTGGCCAGGAGGGAAACACAGCTTCCTTAGACTCAGAAAGCTCCAGTCTGCCTCCTAACTCCAAGTCAGTGATTCATCTCGGCTCTCCAAGCTCACATGCTCCCTGCTTGACTCAGGCTGTGGCCACATGAGTTCTGGGCCTTTTAGAAGTCACCTTTCACTGCGGAACTTGAAGATACTCCTGAGCTGGAGCTATGAGCCTCGCTAGACAAGGCTGCGGCAGCATCTGCACCCTGCTGACTGGCCTGTGAAGGAGAGAGCTCCCAGTCTTGAAGGCAGCTGGAGTTTGAACCACCTATACGTTCTAACAGCATCCACACTTGTCCTGACAGCTTCATGGCTGGTGCATGGCTTAATGCTGGTAAAACAGGTCAGACTCCTGGTTCAACACCCGCATAAAACCATGAAAAAGAACATCTGCAGCTGTGCGTGGTGGCTCAGGCCTGTGATCATGATCCTGGCTTAGAAGGTGAAGCAGGAGGACCAGGTTCAAGCTCACCCCTGCTATGGTGAGTCTGAGCCAGCCCAACCTACACAAGTTTGTTGTTTTTATCTAAGTGACATAAATTGAAATATTCCGAGAGGAAAAGGTCATAGTATCTGTAAGTTCTTCCTAAATGGCTCATAAAAAAAAAAAAAAAAAAAAAAAAAAGGAAGAAAAAGAAAAAAATCATACATATATAAAACACAGTTAAGCAATTTGGGCAAAATGTTAAGTTAGGTGAAGGGCAAGACTTGACTGCACAGCCTGGTCATTCTCCTAAGACTGACTTTTTACCCAGTCAAAGACGAGCCGGTCCTTACCACAGACTTGGTATCCGTGCTGTGAGTGAGCTTGCAGTGTTCCACGAGCCCTTCCTGATCAAAGTTCTTCTCGGGACAGTATGGACAAGGAAAGGTGTACCGGTTTGGGACGTTTCTGGGGGGTGAGAAAAGAGCACCCTGAGAGCTTTCCCACACTGTCAATCACTGCATCCTCCAACCGCAGCCAGCTCCAGTGACACCTCCAATTCTCCAAACCCACATACCTAAACCCTCCCACAATAGAGGCGCCCCACGTATCTCTGGGGAGTAGGTCGGTACCTCGGCTGAAGGGATGCATCCTTGGTGGTGGCCTTCACACCTTCCATGATGTAATTCTGGTATTTGGAACATGAAGCCACATGGGCCCGGATCTTAGATAGGACAAACTTGAATAGAAAGAGCAGGACCAATAATTAGTGAGAAATCCATAAGAAGTGAGCCCAAGCCAAGAGCAAGAAAACTGGACCCACACACTGTGCTCAACAACTGAACCCCTCCGACTGTGCCAGCGGGCAGGGCCAGGCTGCTGTTCACTCACCTACATCTGCTTCCACGGTGAGGTCGCCCTCCCCACCATCTGCTCTCTGCTTACTGACATTTCCCCAGTGCTATTTTTAAAAGCACACCACATTCCTATCTATTTTGTGCATGTGTATGTGACCTGCATGTGTAGAAGCCAAGGACACCCCAAGCTGTTGTCCTGACTTTTCCACCTTGTCTGAGACAAGAACTTTCACTAGTAGGTAAGCCAGGCCACAGCTTCTGCTGCAGCACCATCTCCCCACGGGTTCTGAGCTCAGGTCTTAGGTCCTCAGGATTAGGCAGCAAGCACTACTGCCTACAAAGTCATCTTGGTGGCCCTACGCTATCTGAATTTGTGTCTTACTAGGGCATGGTGGCACACGTCTGTAAGCTCAAGGACTCTGGGAGGGTCAGGCAGAAGGGCCACCCAGAGTTCAAGCTAGCCTCACCTACACAGAAACTGAGTAGTATTATGGTCTGCCTCCGGCTGCATTTTTGTTTTGCGAAAGGGTCTTGATTTATTACCCAAACTGGCCTGAAGAAATCCTGTCTCAGCCTCCCCAGTAGAGACAACAGGTACACATTAACACACTTGGCCAGGAGCTCTTACAGGATTATGTAAGGGGAACAGGCTGTGTGAGGGGGGCCTGATCAGGATGTAAAGTGAATAAACCAATGGGGGAAAAATACATAAAACGAAGAAAGGAGGAGGGAGATTGGGGGGGTGGGGCATGCCTACCATTCAAGCACCAAGTTTTACTGTTTTGTGACAGGTCTCTATCGCCCAGGCTGGCTTTGAACCTTCATGCCTTGCCTCTACCTTCCCAGTGCTGGTGTTATTGGCATGTACCAGTAACACACGGCTTTTCTAACCTTGGAAATGGAGACAATTAAAGCACACAGAGGAGAAAATCGTCCATGGAAGAAGACAAAGATTGAGGCCAGTTTGTTGTGATTTGAAATGAAAAAAAAGTGAGGGAGAGGAAGGCACCAGCCAGAACGAACTGACTCGGCTGCTACCTACAAGCCAGCCCAGGGCATGGACTCAGCTATCCACTTAGGAGCCGGAACAAAAAACAAAAACAACAACAAAAAACAAAAACAAACAAACAAACAAAAGCCAGGCGTGGTGGCGCATGCCTGTAATCCCAGCACTTGGGAGGCAGAGGCAGGCGAATTTCTGAGTTCGAGGCCAGCCTGGTCTACAGAGTGAGTTCCAGGACAGCCTACACAGAGAAACCCTGGCTCAAAAACAAACAAACAAACAAAAAAACAAAAAAACAAACCCAAAAAAACATAAGTGTCGGAACAAACCTGCACAGACTGTCAAAGTCTTACTGTGTACCTTATTAAAACCTCTGAAAAGATTGAGGGACAAGATATATCCATTTCACAGCCATCTACATTATGATGGTCAGAATTCAGAGTCCAAAAACACTCCCAGACTCACTGAGTCTGAGGTCAGCTGAGCGGACAGGAGACCCTGAGTAAACAACAAAAAGTGGGGCTGGGCCCAGCAGTGGTGGTGCACACCTTTAATCCCAGAACTCGGGAGGCAGAGGCAGGTGGATTTCTGAGTTCGAGGCCAGCCTGGTCTACAGAGTGAGTTCCAGGACAGCCAGGACTACACAGAGAAACCTTGTCTCGAAAAACCAAAGTGGGGCTGGGAGATGACTCAGCAGTTATGAGCACTGGCTGCTCCTCCACAGGACCCAGGTTCAATTCCCAGCACCCACATGGCAGCTCACTACTATCTGTAGTGACAAACAAGGGATCTGACACCTTCACACTGACATACATGCAGGCAAACCACTAATGCACATAAAAATAAATCTTAAAATTATTTTAAAAATTAATAAAAGGGACGGGGAAGAGCAAGGAACCTGCCAGGCATTATTACTCACATTTGTAATCTAGCACTTTAGAGGTGGAGGCAGGAGGATTAGTTTAAAGCCAGTCTTGACCATAAAAGACCCTCTTGTTTGTTTTTTGGGTTTTTGTTGTTGTAGCACCAGGTTGGGTGTTGCAACCCAGGCCTTTGATCTCAGCACTTGGGAGGTCCAGGCAGGTGGATCCAGAGTCCTGGTACCTGGTTCCAGGACATTCAGGACCACACAGAGAAACTTTGTCTTAAAAAACAAAAACAAAAAACCCCCAACAAAGCCAACAAGTCAGGCAGGGATAAGCAGTCTCAGCTGTGGTAACTCATGCCTGTCAAGGCAGCACTTGGGAGCAGAGCCAGGTGGAACTCCAAGTTCAAGGCCAGTCTGGTCTACAGTAAAACTTTTCTAAACACAAACAAAACTAAAACAAAATAACAAAGACACAAGTATAAAAAAAGAAGGGCGGGCGGGCTGGAGAGATGGTTCAGGGGTTAAGAGCACTGACTGCTTTTCCAAAGGTCCTGAGTTCAATGCCCAGCACCTACATGGTGGCACACAAACATCGGTAATGAGGATCTGATGCCCTCTTCTGGTGTGTCTCAAGACAGCTACAGTGTACTCATAAATAAATCTTTAAAACAAAAGCAAAGAAAAAGGAGGAAAGAACACAGTAAGTAGCAGGTGCCCTTGCTGTGTGTGGAAACATCTACGGTGACATTTGCCTAAAGGTAGAAAGTGCTGAGCAACTTTCTAAATGGAAAGCTACCCTCCCCCACAGCCCAAGTGCCAGGGTCACCAATGTGCAAACACCACACAGAAAACTGATCCAGCCTTTCCAGACAGATCTGTGGAGGAAAACACAGTGGTGGTTTATACCTTTTTACTGTTTGGAATAAAAATTGTAATGATTTCAAACCACTAAGGAAGATAAAGCACTGGTTATCTGTGCTCCCAGTGGCAGTGGGCAGCAACACGGCCCGGTATGAGCACGGAAGGGCCCATCCCCTGGTAGGGAGGCACCGCTGCCGCCTTTACCTCACACTCCAGACCCTCTCAAGGGCTAAAACACAAGAGTAAATTGTATGACTCTAGTGGCAGACTATGCCGTTTCCTTTGAGCTCAGGGCAGAGTCTTTCTCTCTCTCTTTCTTTCTTTCTTTCTTTCTTTCTTTCTTTCTTTCCTTCCTTCCTTCCTTCCTTCCTTCCTTCCTTCCTTCCTTTCTTTCTTTTTTTGAGAGACAGCCCCATGCACACCAGGTTGGCCCTGAACTTTAGATCCTCCTGCTATCACACAGAGTGCTGTGATTACAGTGTGTGCCACCATGTCTGGTTGAAAGGGTGCTGGGGATGGAACCCAGGGCTTCTTGCATGCTAGGCAAGCACTCTATACTGAGGGAAGTTCATTTTATATATAACTTAGATATCATGCACTACCCTTCTATTCTAATATGAACAGAAAACACACATGAGAGTAATACTTTCTGAAGTAGGTCTTCAGTAGCCCAGGCTGGCTTAGAGCGCCTAGCTTTGCTGCTTCTATCCCTAAGTGCTTAGATTAGAGGTGTGCACCACTCCCCAGCTGAAGATGGCCTTTTACGGGGGTGGGGGTTTACTTCTATGGATTTCAAAAATGAAATGTGTAGATCGCTAAACCAACTCATGAAAAAACAAAACCCAAGGTGAAACAAACAAAATAAACAAAAAACCTAACAACATCCCAGTCCCCCGCCCCCAGCAGGGCAGCCACGGCCACACACAGCAGGCATGCACTGGTGCTGTTGGCCAGTATTCAGGCTCTAACTTCAGACACTGGCTCTAGCTCTTTTACCATCACATCAAAAGACAATGGCTCTCCATGTTGAGTCCACATACATTCTTACGGCAGCCATGGCAAGAAGTCTCTATGCTCTCGATCTGCCGCTCGAGCTCCACAGCTCGGACGCCAGGTGCCAGAGCGCTGCGACACACCCCACAGACAGGTTTCTTCGGCTTCAGACATTCCTGCAGGCATGCAGTGCAAAAGCTAGAACAAGACATACAGAGAACCTGTGTCATGCAAAGAGACAAGACAACAAAAGTGGATCAACTGTTAAAAGACACAAATGAATAATGGACTGGGACAGTGATTCCCTGCTCTTATTCAAATAAAATACAATGCCCTTCCACAACTGAAAAAAGAAACTGTACCTGGGGTTTGGGACATTATGGAGAACACACACACACCCACCCCTGCTAGTTGGAGAAAGGCATGATGTTTGAGCCCTCAAAGCTTAGATCCTGTCACTAGGGAGTCTGGGTAGGGTTTCCTGAGCCCCGTTTTCTTGTGTGTTAAAGGAAGATCTTCACACCTATCTGGAGGATTGCTAGAGACTGTACTGCAAACAACATAGTGTCTGGCACTCATGAAACATGGCTTAGGACTATTACTATCAGAGGAGCAAAGCATTGTGGAATCACACAAACCCAGTGGAGCTAGTTATAACCCAAGAACAGTGTTGGTCAGAACTCAGAGGCAGCTTCTGGATCAACCTTAAGGGCAGACAAGGAGAGAATATTCCATGCCCTCAAATTAAAAGTTCAGTCTGTGCATGGTGGTGCACGACTTTAATCCCAGCATTTAGAGAGCAGAGGCAGGATGTTCTCTGAGTTCCAGGCCAACCTGGTTTACATAGCAAGTTCCAGGATAGCTGGAGCTACATAGAAGGACCTTATCTCAAAAAACAAAGCAAACAAACACTAAGCCCCAACGTCAAAAGTATCAAGGGAACTTTACTCACAGGCAGGCGAATAAAACAGTGTAGATCATGCAGGCCAAAAGCTACTGAGGGAGAGAGGGAGGGCACTCAGGCTGAAGAGTCCCACCTACTCAAAGAGCCCAGACACCAGGAACCAGAGGAGAGGTGGCACCTGCTGGCTCACAGCACAGGAAGACCACTAAGGCGCAGGACACCAAGCTACCAAACTACTTACCTGCTTTGACAGATCTTATGGTTACATTAACAAGATCTGCTGGAAAAGCCCAGGAGATATGTGTGTGCCCATGTATGTGACTCCGTGTGTGTGTGTGTGTGTGTGTGTGTGTGTGTATCAGAACTGACACACCCCCTCTTTTACTATCTTTTAAGAAATCTTTATCAGCCGGGCGGTGGTGGCGCATGCCTGTAATCCCAGCACTTGGGAGGCTGAAGCAGGTGGATTTCTGAGTTCGAGGCCAACCTGGTCTACAGAGTGAGTTCCAGGACAGCCAGGGCTACACAGAGAAACCCTGTCTCGAAAAAAACAAAAAACAAAACAAAACAAAAATCTTTATCATTTCTATTAGGCAAAAATTCTAGTTCAGGCTGGGAGGTAACTGCTTATTTACCTGAGGGCAAAGGAGTCACAAAGACTCTATCCTTATAATTCTATACTACTACTACTTCTTTTTTTTTTTTTTTGTCATGTTTGTTGGCTCTAGCTGTCCTAGAACTCGCTCTATAGACCAGGCTGATCTTAACTCACAGATCTGCCTGCCTCTGCTTCCTGAGTGTAGGGATTAAAGGTGTGCACCACCGCCTAGCAGGTGGAGCACAGGGAGTGCCTCTGAGATGACACTGGACAGGAAGGAGCATGCCAAGAACAGCAAGGAAGGCCTTTGGAGCAGTGATGTGGCAGATCACACTTAGAGAAAAGGCAAAGCAGGGTGGGCAGGCCCTTTATTATTATTATTATTATTATTTTTTTTTTTTTTTTTTTTGGTTTTGGTTTTTAGAAACAGGGTTTCTCTGCATAGCCCTGCCTGGCTGTCCTGGAACTCAGAAATACACCTGCCTCTGCCTCCCAAGTGTTGGGATAAAGGTGTGGGCCAGCACCGCCCAGCTGGCAGGCCCTTTATAATAGCCCATCCCAAGAATAACTCAAGACAACTGAGGAATCCAAGCCAGCACACAGATTAAAGCTGATGATTTAACAGTCTACCAGATGCTTACAGCCTGTGTGCCTGAGTTACACCCTTACAAGGAGGCAGCATCTAGCTGCCTGTGTCTGGAGCTGACTTTCAGTTTCTACTTCCTAGAAATGAGCATCAACTAGTTCAGCCTGTCAGCGTTTTTTAGCATCTAGCTATCTTTGCTCCACCAGACCCAAAAGGGTGAAGCCACAAGGCTTGACCTGAATTTCATAAAATTAAATGCCCCAACCACAGCTGTAGGATTCTCCAGATTCAGAAGCAAACATTTAAAAATCAAGTAGGAGCCAGGCAGTGGTGGCGTAAACCTTTAATCCCAGCACTTGGGAGGCAGAGGCAGGTGGATTTCTGAGTTCGAGGCCAGCCTGGTCTACAGAGTGAGTTCCAGGACAGCCTGGGCTACCTAGAGAAACCCTGTCTTGAAAAACCAAAAAACAAAACAAAACAAACAAACAAACAAAAAAAAACCGTAAATGCGTACGTGCACACGAAAGTGTCCGCCACTGAGGACAGCTGGAAAGCAGAGGACAGTTTGTGGGAGTCAGTTCTACCGTGTGGCTCCTCAGGAGTGAACTGATGACAAGAGCCTTCAGCTTCTGAGTCATCTCACTGACCACTACTTACCATCAATTTCCTGAGCTGTAAACCCAAGGGTCAAATTGCCTTCTTAACTCTGTCCCAAAGCAGCACCCAGAGGCCATGCAGACACTCCAGTAAACGGACTGTGAGGGGGTCTGGGGATGGTCACGGTGCCGAACCCTGGCTTACATTAACGGGCAGAGAGGACATGGTACTCTCTTCTTGTGTCCCTCCCTACATGTTGCTCTGTGTAATCTTTGAAAAAGCTAGCAGAGCCAGGAGAGAAGGGAGGGAGGTCATCCACATCAGGACGTGAAGCAGTGGTGGCAGGCGATGGTCCGGGCTACCTGTACCCAAACCCAAGCCGGCAGGAGCTCGGCATCCTGGAACTAACAAGCATGCCCGGGTGCTGCGATGGCCCTGCCTTGCCCTGCACGGGCAGCGTCTCTGGACCAGCTCAGACCCCGGTGTCGCACCTGGGGATGGTCTGGGAGGTGAGGTTGCCCCGAGTGGGCGAGCCTTGACGCTGGCAGGTTGATTCACCCGGGAGAAGGCTGGCACTCCCAGGACCGCGGCGGGGATGCCTGTGCGTCCAATAGGGATGCTGGAGTTGGGGAGTCGGGAAGAGCGCTCGCTAGGCGACCGTCAGTGGGCGGGGCCGCCGAGTGGTCCAGCATCCCCAGGCTCTTCAGCAGAGGGGTGTTTGCAACGCCCGAGAATGGAGTTCAAGTCCCGTTCCATGGTCACACACCCAGGAAAGCCCAGGCCGCCCTCGCCCAACTCCTGAAGCGGCTGCGACACCCGTGACACCGGGCTTCATTCACCCTGAGGGAAGCGCGCTCCGCGAGCGCCCCACACCCCGTCCGCCGGGCCGGCCGAGCCTTCCCGCACTTCCCTTTTGTTCCAAGCTAGCCCCGGCGGCCTCCCGCGCACTTCGGACGCGCAGCCAGCGGCCCGGTGAGGCGCGACGCCGAGGCTCGAGGGGGCCGGCCGCGCTCTCGCGTCAGATGCCGCCGGTCGCCCTCCAGCCCGCCTGCGCACCGCGCCCCCTCCCCGGCGGGCGCCCGCCACTCACACGTGTCCGCAGGGCACCTGCACCGGCTTCTCGAACACTTCCAGGCACACGGGACACGTGAAGCGGCTGAGAGGGTCAGTCTCGGACGCCGGCTTCGCCGACTGAGCCGCTCCGTCGCGGGACTCCGACTGCGCCGCCGCCATCTTGCCGCTGAGGAGCGCCGCGCTGAGGGAGAAAGAGCAGCCGAGGGGGGGCGGGGCCGCCGTCATTTGCGCACGCGCAGGGGACTGAGGTGGGCGGAGTCCACGGCCCCTCCACCCCCGGAGCTTTCGAAAGCCTCCGCCCACCAGGTTTGTGGATGGCAGCCTGGCGAGCGCTTAGAGGACCCGGGCACTCCGTGCCCACGCCTCTCACCCGCAGGAACCCAGACCATGAGTGCGTATTGTTTTTTTTTGAAAGGCAAGTGGTTTTTATTTATTTTTTACAACAATTATTTCCTTTTACTAATCTCTAAAGAAGTATCCCAGTAGATAAACAAGCACACATGAATGATATAGGCTTTTAAATGTGTTGGTTTAATGCAAAGTGGTACAGAGTTCAGAGTACGATGAAGATGGAGCAGCAGGCTCTGGTGGGATTCCAGACTCGGTTCACTTTAAATTCACAGCTGAGGTAGGAACTGCTGAACACTAGAGACAACGAGCTACCGCATTATTCACTTTATTCATTGTTTTGTTTTGTTTTTTATACAAAAGTTTATTACAATGTACAACAACAGGCTCCAGGATAACACTTCATTCTAGCTATTAGGTGGCAAAGATGTTATGACAGGGAATCCAGATGTTGGACAGATTACAGGATAACGCTTCCTTCTAGCTGTAGTGGCAAAGATGTTATTTATGGCAGGGGTTCCAGATGTTTAGATAGGAATGGAAGAGGAGGGTCACCATCACCCCAGATGTGAGGAACAGCTTACTTTTTGCCAGATTTCTTAATTCCACCTGTGGCCTTGGCTTTTAACTCCTCAAGTTCCTTCTGTTCCTCCTTCTGTTTCTGCTTGAAAGCCTTGTCCTCCTCGTCCATCTCCTTGGCCTGCTTCTCGGGCTGCTTCAGGGGCTTCTTCTTGCCACCTTCCAGCCCGACATGGCGCCTCCAGCCCCTTCACCAGACCCTGATCCTAAGCCAGGAGTACGTATTGTTATTACAGTGGACCTTAGTTGGCTCACCGACTTGCCCAGGCGAGCTTTGAATTTTCCATCCTCCTGCCTCAGCCGACCAAGTAGTTGGCGGTACAATCTGCACCACCAGGTGTGGCCAGATGATTTTATCTGATTTCTCAAGGGTTTCCTGCCTGCACCTCTAAGCGGGTACAAGTGTATCTCACAGACTCCCCCCTGGCTTATAGGTGGATACCACCTCCGTCAATCTTCCCAGTTTTCTATACACACTTATTGCCTTTTCCCTATGGCTTCTATGTGACCTGGAAAAATAAAATAGGACAAAGGAAAAATAAAATTGGACTGAAGGAGGTATAGTATATCAGGAAGACACTGGACTATGAACCATCAGCCAGTATCTTGTAGATACCAAGAGTTCTGGCAGGGTTGGGTACTGGCAGTGATTGATTCCAAGATGAACAAGGAGTTGATTATCTGGAAAGTACTGTGTCCAGGGTGGGGTATGGCCACATAGGAAAGAGTTCAAGTCTAGCATTGCACGTGGGTTCCTGGGTTCCATCCCTAGTAGTGCACACTCAGAACCCCCAGCACTTGAGAAGTGAAGGCAGGAGGATCAGGGCTATCCTGGGCCACACAGTGAGTTTGAGGCTAGCCTGGGATACACAATGGTATACTCACCTGTAAAACTTAGAACGTTTTTTGCTTTGAGGCCAGCCTGGATTGCATGGAGAGATCTTTCTCAAAAAACAAAGCAACAAACAAAGAAGGGGCTTCTAAAAAGTTGCCCTTCGGGGGACTGGAGAGATATCTCACAGTCAGGAGCACTAACTGCTCTTCCAGAGGTCCTGAGTTCAATTCCCAGCAATCACATGGTGGCTCACAACTATCTGTAATGGGATCTGATGTCCTCTTCTGGTGAGTCTGAAAACAAGGCACTCCTCTATTAAATTTTTTTTTTTTGGTTTTATTCAAGACAGGGTTTCTCTGTGTAGCCCTGGCTGTCCTGGAACTCACTCTGTAGACCAGGCTGGCCTCAAACTCAGAAATCCGCCTGCCCCTGCCTCCCAAGTGCTGGGATTACAGGCGTGCGCCACCACCGCCTGGCTAAATAAATTTTTAAAATAAAAAAGTTGCACTTCGGTGTGAGCCTGCAACTCAGCGTGCTGGTGGCCCTGGGTGTGATGGGCCGCAGTTCAGTGTGCTTGCAGCCCTGCGTGTGACATGAGCTTTGGAAAACAAGATGCCTGGCCCACCAAGAATCCAGAGCCTACTGTACTTTCATTGTGCCTGGCTCTTTTCCTTCCTTTTTTTTTTTCCTTTTTAATTTTTTTATTCATACGTGTGTGTGTGTGTGTGTGTGTGTGTGTGTGTAAGCACTTGTGTCTGCAGGTGCTTTCAGAGACCAGAAGAGGGCGTTGTATCGTCTGGCGTTGGAATCCCTGGCAGTCCTGAGCCACCCCATGAGGGTGCTGGCATCTGGTTCTCGGCAGCAAACGGTCCTGACGCTGAGCCCACTCCCTAGCCTCTACGCTGGTTTTCTTCCTGTGGAGGGATGCTGGGATGTTAATAAGACTTTGCTTTTCCTTGCTTGCTTTACAGGGCAAAGATGCATTCTTTCTGCAAATGACCCTTTGAAGCCCCTTGCTTCAAAACTAAAAGCCATGACCTCTGGGGACTGTTTTTGGAGCAATTAAATGGCACCCAGGTGAGATCAAGATCCAACCCTGGGAGCTATGTCTCCTGGGAGGTGGGTTGGGCAGGGTGGAGCCTCAGTAATAACAGCTCTTAGCTCTTACCTTTGGACTTGTGGTTTGCCAGAACTCTGAAGCACTGGGGTTGGGTTTCTATAGGAAGGAAGGGAAAGATGGTGGATTGTGGATTATGTGTTGTGAAGGAGAACATGTGTGCCTGCTTTGGGGGTGACAATGAGCGCTCACTCCAGGAACTAGGTGGCCTCAGCCTCCAGAGAATCCAGGCTGTGCTAGGACAGGACGCCTCAGGGCAAAACCTGCTGTAGTCGTTCCCTGTCAGGCTCGGGTGAACCTTTTTCCTCCTGGTAGCTCTTCCAGCAGGCGGGATAGTGTGAGAAGTCCTTGCCTAGCACCCGTGACCCAGCTAACCGGCAGGTGCAGTGCTCCTCTAACTCAGGCTGTGAGAGGTAAAGGCAGGAGAGGCAGGAGTTCAAGCCCACCCCCCTTTTAAGATTCATTTATTTTCTTTATGTGAGTACCCTGTAGCTGTCTTCAGGCACACCAGAAGAGGGCATCTGATCCTATTACAGATGGTCGTGAGCCAGCATGTGGTGACTGGGATTTGAACTCAGGACCTCTGGAAGAGCAGCCAGTGTTCTTAACTGCTGAGCCACCTCTCCAGCCCAAGGCAATTCTTGTAAGCTTGTTAGCACAGCAAACTCTCTGCGTCAAGACACCATCTCCAACAGTGAAGTAAATCAGACCAAGTCAAGATGGCCTTGAAGAGGGAACTGTGAATGTAGGTCAAGTAACAGAGGTTGGGGAGATGATTCCACAGGCAGTCTGACTGGAAGCATACACTCACAATCCTGAGACAAACTACAAACATACAGTTAGAAATAGGCTCAAGATGCTGGGCTGTGGCAGCGCACGCCATTGATCCCATCACCCTGAAGGCAGAGGCAGGCGGATCTCTGTGAGTCTGAGGCCAGCCTGGTCTACAGAGTGAGTTCCAGGACAGCCAGGGCTACACAGAGAAACCCTGTCTCAAACAACAACAACAACAACAACAACAAACAAACAAAAACAAAAACGAAAACAGAAAACAAGAATGACAACAAAAAGCCGGGCGGTGGTGGCGCACTCCTGTAATCCCAGCACTTGGGAGGCAGAGGCAGGCGGATTTCTGAGTTCTAGGCCAGCCTGGTCTACAAAGTGAGTTCCAGAACAGCCAGGGCTACACAGAGAAACCCTGTCTCGAAAAACCAAAAAAAAAAAAAAAGGTAAAAAAAAGAATGACAACAAAAGAGCTCAACAATCTGGACAGATAGCTTAGCATTTCCTTCTCTTCTAGAGGACCTGAGTGGGGTCCTAGCACACACATTAGGCAGCTCCCAATAACTTTAACTCCAGCTTTAAGGGACTCGACCCCCTCTCTGTCCTCTGAGGGCACGGGTCACAAATGTGATGTACAGAGTACATGCAGGCAAAACACCCATACACATACAATTAAATCCTTTTTAAAAAATTAGGAGCTGGAGAGATGGCTCAGAGAAGCCATGATTGCTCGTGTAAAGGACCCAGGTTCAATTCCCAGCACTGACATGTTGACTTACAACTATCCATTAACTCCAGTTCCAGTGCATTCTTCTGGCTCCCATGGATGCCAAGCGCACACACAGTGCACATAAATACACGCAGGCAAAACACACAGAAAACAAACCAAACATGGCCAGAAAGATGTGTCAGAGATATATCATTCAATCCAAAGGGATGGTCAGATTTCAGGACTCACAGCTACAGTCTAAGAGGCCAAAGCAGGAGAATTGCCTTGAGTTCAGGGACAGCATGGTGCCACATAGTGAGTATTCAGCCTTCAGTGTAAAACTCTGAAGAAACCATAAAGGGAAAGGGACTGTAAGGAGCAGTGGGTGTGGTAGTGACCAGAGGCCAGTGGTTCCAACCATCCTAACGGCTGTGGCCCTGCTCCTTTATAAATTTTGCTACCGTGCTGAATGGTAATGTAAATATCTGATGTGCAGGCTAGCAGAGGGGTCGAGATGCACAGGCTGAGAACCGCTGCTCCAGGCTCTTTGAAGGTATGGGACTAAGGTCAGATGGAGGGCTGGCACGGTGGGTGGCTTAGGTGCTTGACCTCAGTGCTGTCCCCAGGGCCCAGGTGGTAGGAGGTGAGGACTGATGGAATCAGGTTGTACTCTCACCTCCACACTTGTGCTGTGGTGTGCACTGACAGCTCCCCCACAAACACCATAATTAATGTAAAAACAAAACCGACAAGCCTCCGGAAGGTGGCTGCGCAGAGCTGTAATCCCATCGCCTAAGTGGGGCAGAGTTCTAGGTCGGCCGAGGCTACACACCAGATTTTGGGTGAGCAGGGCTATTACCAACCGACAATAACGATTGCTGCTGTTGAGTGCTTGGTCAAGCACTTGGGCAGACATCTCTTGTTGTATTCATCTGGCTGGCGGTGCTGTTATCAGCCGGAAGCTGACAGATGAGCCTGAGGCAGAGAGGCTTCAGGCTTTCTAGTGCTCATTAGACACTGTGAGCTAGCACTCGGGAAGACGCCATTCCTACTACGTCCAGCACGGCGTGTACCAGGCTCTATACCTAAGCACCTAAGTTATGTGCCTGCCAGCAGCTGAGCTTCCATCTCCTGGGTTTTTATTTTTATTTTATTTTATTTTTTTGGTTTTTCGAGACAGGGTTTCTCTGTGTAGCTCTGGCTGCCTTAGAACTCACTTTGTAGACCAGGCTGACCTCGAACTCAGAGATCTACCTGTCTCTGCCTCCCAAATGCTGGGATTAAAGGCGTGCGCCACCACTGTCCAGCATATTTTTTATTTTTTGCCTGACTGCTTTCTTCCCTCCAGCTGAAAGGAAGACTAGACCTGTCCACATGCTTAAAAACCCAACCAAAAACTATAGAATTCTATTACTTGAAATACTGGGGATTGAACCTGGGGCCTCATGCTGCGAGGGTAAGCACTCTACTGCTGAGCTGTATAGCCCTGTTTTTTTGGAGGGGGTTTTGGAGGTGGGGACAGTGTCTTACTATGCAGCCCTGGCTGTCCTAGAATTTCTGGCCACTCCTGTGGTCTGCCTCCTTAGTACTGGGATTACAAGCACACATCACAGTACCCAGCAAGTTCTTTTTCTTTTCTTTCTTTCTTCTTCTTCTCCTCCTCCTTCTTTAAAGATTTATTTATTATTATACGTAAGTACACTGTAGCTGTCTTCAGACACACCAGATCAGATCTCATTGCAGATGGTTGTGACCCAGCATGTGGTTGCTGGGAATTGAACTCAGGACCTCGGAAGAGCAGTCAGTGCTCTTAACTGCTGAGCCATGTCTCCAGCCCAAGTTCTCTCTTTCTTTAAAGATTTGGTTTTATTGGGTCTGAAGAGATGGCATGGAGGTATGAAGATGGCTGCAGGGCTAGTGAGACAGCTTAGTGCTTAAGAGAACTGGCTGTTCTTTCATAGGACTCAGGAGCATTCCTAGCACTTGGAGACTAGCAGGGATTTATAACTCCAGTTCAAGAGGATCTGGTGCTGCCCCCTTCTAGCCTCTACCGGCACTGCAGGCACGAGGTGCACCGATTTACAGAAAGGCATATGCATACTCTTACACATAAAAAAAGAAATGTTGGCTGAGCAGTGGTGGCGATTGATTCCAGTTCTAGAGGGACTGAACACCCTGTCTTCTTGTGGGCTCTGTGGGCACTGCATAATTTTGTGCACATATATACAGACAAAACACTGTATACTGTAGCTGTCTTCAGGCACACCAGATCCCATTACAGATGGTTGTGAGCCACCATGTGGTTGCTGGGAACTGAACTCAGGACCTCTGGAAGAGCAGTCAGTGCTCTTAACCACTGAGCCATCTCTCCAGCCCAGATTTATTCTTTATGTGCAGCTGCGTATCAGATCCCCTGGAGCTCCAGTTACAGGTGATTGTGGGCTTCCTAATGTAGGTGCTGGGAACTGAACTTTGGTCCTCTGGAAGAACAGCAAGGGGTCTTAACCGTTAAGTGCCACCCTGTCCCTCCAAACCAGAATAGTACTATGTAGGTACTATTGAACTCACAGCTGGCATTGAACTCACAGCCATTCTCCTGTTTCAGCCTCTTTTTTTTTTTTTTTACTTTTTTTAATATATTTTTTATTGGATATATTCTATATTTACAATTCATTTCCCTTTTTCTGTTTCCCCACCCCCAAAGGTCCCACATGCCCTTTTCCCTCCCCCTAAAATACTTTTGTAGTTTTTTTTTTGTTTTTGTTTTTGGTTTTTTGGTTTTTTGGAGACAGGGTTTCTCTGTGTAGCTGTGACTGTCCTGGAACTCACTCTGTAGACCAGGCTGGCCTCGAACTCAGAAATCCGCCTGCCTCTGCCTCCCAAGTGCTGGGATTAAAGGCGTGCGCCACCAATGCCCGGTTCTGTTTCAGCCTCTTAAGTGCTGGGCCTGGAATGACTGGGGAAGCAGGAATCAGACCCCACATTCCAATCTTTGGTTGGCTTTGGATACTTGCTTTTTTTTTTTTTTAACGTCACAGTGTCTTTTTCTTGAGGTGTGTTTGAGGCACCGTGTAGAGCCCCATGCCCTCTGCAGGGCAGGTGAAGGTCGGCTAGGCAGCTACAGCACTCCCCGCTGCTGTTTAGAGCCGACTTCTTGTTTGCAACTGTAATCACACCGCTTCTTGTACTTGTACTTCTCAGAGCCCAAGGAAGCCCACCGCGGGGTCGTAGGGTGACTATTCTTTTGGCTTTTGTTCTGTATGCTACTTTTGTGACTTATGAAAAAAAAAATAGAAAGACGTAGGTAGAGTTGGCTCCTGAAGAGCGAAGGTGCCTGGCTCTTATCACGTGGCCATTGTATAACCTGCAATGGATCGTTATGTAATGAAGTCTGGATACCAAGCACAGAAGTCAGCAGTCTTCAGGAGCGTAAAAGATGAGAAATGTACCTCTCTTGAGACCCTGAGTCTTTCTGACAGGAAATGTCAGGTGTTTCCATCCCCAGGGTTTCCCTCTTGGCTGTCACAGAACCACAGTGGTGGAAGGGACTTTTCCACAGCCTTGTGTGAAATACAAGCTTGTCACATTGGCATCACACTGGCTCAGAGTGCTTTCTTTTTCCCTTTCATTGTTTGGAGGGTTGAGACAGGTCTCATGTAGCTCAGGCTGGTCCCAACTTACCCTGTAGGCAAGGATAGCCTTGAACTCCTGATTCTCCTTCCCCATCTGCTGAGTGCTGAGTTTACAGACAGGCATTACCTTTCCTGGTTCTTAAAAAGCTTTTGTTTTGTTTTGGAGAGACAGGATTTCTCCCATGTAACCCTGGCTGTCCTGGAACTCACAGAGATCTACCTGCCCGTGCCTCCTGAGTGCTGAGATTAAAGGGGTAGTCCACCATTGCCAAGCATCTTTAAAAGTTAATTTTTACTTTTTAAATTATGTGTATGTGTCTGCCCTGTGAGCGCAGGTGCTCTCAGAATCAAAGCACTGGGTCCCCTGGGTCCATGGTTAGGAGTCAGGGTTAGAAGAGGCCTGGTGCGGGGGCTAGGGATGGAACTGGATCATCCCAAAGAGCAGGACAGCCCTGCCCTGCACTTGTATGTGGGTCACACGAAGCTTCTGAGAAGCCATTGGCATTATTTTGGCGGCACGGCCATGGCTCTAAGAGAGTGACTACTGCAATCAGAGAGCTCCGGTTGGACGGCCCCCAGTCAGACATGCACGTAGCTCCTGGGGAATATAGATGAAGAGGAACTCGGGGCCTGGTGCAGACCTAGGATGAATACATATGTGACCTGCGGTGCTGAGAGCTGACATAACACTGAGAGTGCTGTGGGGAGCCACAAGACACAGGCCCTAGGTCTTTGACTGTACAAATCAAAACTTCAGAAAGAAAGCAAGACTTGAGTTGAGGCTGGACACCAGCAAGCAAGGCAGGGAGAGGCGCTGGGAAGGGCACTCACAACCAGCTACCAGGGTTGGGGAGGCCAGGGGGGTGAAAAAGCAAGATGCAGTGGTCTACACCCTTAATCCCAGTACTCAGGAAGCAGAGGCAGGTGGTTATCTGTGAGTTTGAGCCCAACCTGGTCTACAGAGACAGTTCCAGTAGGACAGCCAGGGCTACAGAGAGATTGCCTTTTAAACTTAAAAAAACAAACAACAACAATAACAAATCAGAAAAAAGTCCAGTCAATGACAAATGATGCTTAATGTCTTAAATTTTAAAAATTGTTTGTATGTATGAACTTTGTTTTTTGGTCTGAATGTATGTCCGTGCACCACATGTGTGCACTGCCCTGAGGCCAGCCGTCAGGTGTTCAGCTCCCTGGGACTGGCACGTGGATCTGGAGAACCTAGTTCCTGTGCAGCTCATCTCTCAGGGAGTTGCAAGTAAATGTGGCAATTAGGAGTTGAGAGAACCCTGTGAAGAGTCAAGGGGCAAGCGGTCAGGACTTAAACCAGTGAAGACTGTACAGGACCTGCAGGAAAATTGGGGATTGCTCTTGCCCACCTGTTTTCCATGATTATGGAACTAAAAATCCAGTTTCATTCAGGAGACTGAGGCAGGCTGAGCTCCACAAGTTTGAGGGTACCCTGGACTACAGATGAGTTCCAGGCCAGCAGGATAACACTGAGAGCTAGACCAACCCAGACTACCCATCCCTAACATCAATGCCTTCTGGTCCTTAGTGTCTGTGCTCACTGTGTATTAAGCAGTATTATTATTATTATTATTATTATTAGTTTTTTTTTTCCCTGACAGGGTTTCTCTGTGTAGTCCTGGCTGTCCTGGAACTCACTCTGTAGACTAGGCTGGCCTCGAACTCAGAAATCCGCCTGCCTCTGCCTCCCAAGTGCTGGGATTACAGGCGTGCGCCACCATGCCCAGCTCTATTATTTTTATTATTAAAGGTTTGAGTACCCTGGCTGCATGTACACCTGCATCCCAGAAGGCGGCATCAGATCCCATCACAGATGGATGGGAGCTTCATGTGGGTGCTGGGAATTGAACTCAGGACCTCTGGAAGAGCAGTCAGTGCTCTTAACCACTAAGCCATCTCTCTGGCCCCACAAAGCAGTTTCTATGTAGTTCATTCTGACTACATCTCACTAGGGAGCTGACGTTGTTGTTGTTGTTATTGTTTTTAACAGGTATTATGATACAGGTCAGAGACTAAGTGACAAGTTCAAGGACACGCTGCCTTGTGTCAGTTAAGTCCCCACCCTCTTTTTTTCTTGTCTGGATCTGAACCCAGGGAACACACACGGTCTAGACAAGGGTTCTAAGACTGGGCTCCAGCTCCAGGCATTTATTTATTTATTTATTGATTGATTGATTGATTGATTGAGGGAGGAACTCGCTAAGTTATTCATCTTAGCTTTGGACACGCTGCCTTGTGTCAGTTAAGTCCCCACCCTCTTTTTTCCTTGTCTGGATCTGAACCCAGGGAACACACACAGTCTAGACAAGGGTTCTAAGACTGGGCTCCAGCTCCAGGCTTTTATTTATTTATTTATTTATTTTTGAGGGAGGAACTCGCTAAGTCATTCATCTTAGCTTTAAACTCACACTCCTCCTGACTCAGCTTTCCGAATAGTTAGATTACAGAACTGCGCAATAAGGTCGTCTGTGAATTAATAAGAATCTGTTATTTCCATTATTATTATTATTATTATTATTATTAAACCCATTGTTATTTTTGAGAAGGAATTTCTCTATGTAGTGATTTACTTTTTATTTTACGTATATGAACGTGTTGCCTGAATCTACGTATGTGCACCACGTACATGCCAGAGAACCGTGGAGGTGAGAGAGGCCATTAGATCCCCTGGTGCTGGTGCTATGGATGGTTGTAACCCGCCACGTGGGTGCTGGGAACGGAACCCAAGTACTCTGCAAGCAACAAGTGCTAACTCCTAAGCCTTCTTGACCCCACCACCCCACCCCGATTGGGATTAACCTCGGTCGCTAGCAGTAACACCCATGGCCCTTTCTCCAGTCTCGCGTGACCTCCGTCGTTTCTTCTTTGAAATGGGATCGCGGGTCTTCACGTCAGTCCGGGTTCTCCAGCACCGTCCTGGCCAAGGGAAAGTTGGCGAAGTGAAAAAAGAAAAAAAAGCCCCCAAACCCAATCTCCCCGCTCAGCAACCTGTTTCCATGACAACCCGGCCAGCCTGCCTCCGCTGGTGAAGTGGCGCGCGTCACTTCCAGTTCATTTGCTTCCGGGGTCCGCAGCTCCCACCCCCACCCCCGGTCCCTAGGAGTGAGGTCCGGTTCTGCGGAGAAGCGCTTGCCCTCCGCCTCCTGCTGCTTCCTCTCCGCTCCTCTGGTACACCAGCTCCCCACAGGCTTCCGCCGCTCATCCCTAGGCCCAATGCGCAGCCGCAATCCAGCCTTCCTCAGGGCCCGCCTTCGTGCGTCACTTCCGGGAGGAATACTTCCGGGCTGCGTCTGCCCCCGGTACTGTTCTCGGTTCCCGGAGCCGGCGGGAGCGGCGGGGCCGTGCGGGCCCGTGCTTTGGAGGCGTTCGCATTCCTCGCAGGCAGTGGCGGGTGAGTGCGGGTCGGGCAGGAGGGCGAATCCCTGCGCGCGCTGTCACTGGCTAGGCCCTCAGCTCTGTCCCCGCGGCCGCGGCTGCTCCGGTCAGCTGGTCGCAGCACTGGCTCCCGGGTGACGGCACACGCGCCCCCGGGGACAGGCACCGTGCTATGGTTCTCAGTCGGGAGGGGAGGCTGGTCTGGCTTTGAATTCACCGAGTGACCTTGGCTGAGTCGTTCTGCTTCGGGATCCTTGGTCTCCCGGTCTGTGAGGAGGGCCGCGGCGGCCTTCCGGGGCCGCGGTGGGCGTGGAAAGAAGACCCGGGCGTTGCACCGTGTCGGGTCGGGGTGCAGCAGGTATGTAATGACAGGTCCCGGTATTTCTTTGGCAGACCGAGCGGCGTTTGCGAGAGCTTGCCCTGTGGGTGCGATGCCTTGGGTTCTGATTCTAGTCTGCAGCACTACCGACAAAAGACACCACTAGTGGGGACTCCTTCCTTTGAGCTTGGGGCGTTTTCCCTGCTGCTATTGCAATCAGAGGCGGGCGCTCACAGAGCTTGGAGTAACTCGCTACAGGTTTACACTCCCTGTAGAGAGGGGACTTGGCTCCTTTCAGAACCGAGAGAGGCTCTGCAGGGAGGGAAGCCTGGCTCCAGCACAGCCCAGGTTGTTTCCAGAGCCTTGGAAGGCCCGGGTGACAGTGTATCTGGACGCTAGAAGGGGTGTGGGGCCCCAGTATTGTTTTACAGCCTGGGGTGGATCTGGGAGCCTCTTGCTTAGAATGAATGCATAGAGGTTGAGCGGAGGGGAAGGTGTTAGAGCCACATCCCTGATCCTGTTTGGAGACTGAAGCTGGATCAGGGGTGTGCAAACGTGTAGACTGGAGAACTGGGACCCAAATAGCATCTGCCAGTATAAAAAGGGAGTGCATTTCGGTGTTGCCACGGGGCATATTGTTCTGAACGTGCCAGCAAAGGTACAGCCGAACCATTGCTCTACTTCCCCGTTTATTTTGGTTCTATTTAGCTGGACTTTAAACGCGTTCCGCTTTCCATGCTGGATGTTGGCGCCTGGGCACCAGCCTCGTCTCCACTGACTTGCTTTACAAAGGGGCCCAGATGGGTGCAGGAGGTGCCACCCAGAGCTGATGGCACTAAGCATCCTTCTGCTTATGTGTTCCGGATATTCACAGAGCTTTATTTTTTTCCCCCTGCCAGCCTGGAATGGCTTGGCATTCCAGTCATTGGGTTGCTTGGAGAAATGAACAGCTTCTGTCGCTGGGCTGTCATGCTCTCCTGTAATCAGGCTGTGTACAGCAAAGAATGTGTTTTCTGTTGTGTTTTCTAGAGTGCTGGGAATAAATTGCTGGCTCTGTGCTCAGAAAAGACACCAGTTAGGGCCAGCCACAAGCAGCCTGTATTCTTAGGAAATGTATTCAGCAGGGATGATGTAACTGCCTCACTGCTGGCTGGTCTCTGGCCAGCCTTTCTCCTGGGCTCTTGAGCTTACATCATAAAGAGGTTGGTGGCTATCCCAGCCCATTCGGTGTGGGAAGAATGCAGTTTTGCTACTACCAGACTTTGCTTCCGGCCATAGGGCATTTTGACTGACCAAGCCTTTCAAGGAGCCCAGTCCAGAAGATACAGCAAGATGGCTTTTGCCTAGGGTTAGATTCTAATTCAGGTTTCAGATCCGTTTCTTCTGTGCCCTGTGACTTAGGACAAGTGAGTTGGCTCTCTGCGGTCAGTTTCTTCTTTAATATTGGGGTTGTCCTGTGGAGCTTACTGATTTTTGAACAGCTGGCACATGACCTGCATATGGTGACCCCCTTTGTAATTGGTACCAATTGTAGCCAGAAACAAGTGAGCTGAATGAGAGGAAGCCAGTCCTTGGGGCATGCTGGCCCTTTTTGGCTCTGCCGGAGACATTGATTGCCGCTGAGCCTGTTTCCCCATCTGCTTCAGGGACGCAATGGGAGTTGTGATTAAACTGGGGAGTCTGCCATGCCACTTGGATCGTAGTAGGCCCTATTCACTGTTTCGTTCTCTTGTCCCACTGTGTGTGGTGTCTTCTGGTGTTCACACCTGTGCAGCTAGCCTCAGAGGAAGCCAGAGGCGTCATGACTTTCTCTTAATCTCTCCACTTTAAATTTTCTTTCATTATTTTTATTTTGTGTGGTTGGATGTTTTGTTTTCATGCATGTCTGGACCATATACATGACTTTGAGTCTTAAAGAGTATCGGGTGTCCTGGAGCTAGAGTTACAGGCTTCTGTAAGCCCCATGTGGGTTTTGGGAATGAAATCTAGGTTCTCTGTAAAAGCAGACAGAGCTTTTAACCACTGAGCAATCTCTCCACACCTCCCCCACCACGCACATACTTTTTTTTTTTTTTTAATGTGTGTGTGTCTGTGTACTCTGGGCATGCCAGGTATGACAGAAGAGGGGGTTGGGTCCTCTGGAACTGGAGTTATGGACAGTGTGAGCTGCTGTATGGGTGCTTGAAGTCAGATGCAAGTTACCTGTAAGAGCAGGGTTTTTTTGTTTGTTTTGGTTTTTTCGAGACAAGGTTTCTCTGTGTAGCCCTGGCTGTCCTGGAACTAACTCTGTAGACCAGGCTGGCCTCGAACTCAGAAATCCGCCTGCCTCTGCCTCCCAAGTACTGGGATTATAGGCGGGCGCCACCACCACCTGGCGCGTTCTGTCCTTTGATTCAGGATCTCAATCTGTAGCCCAGGCTGGCCTTGAACTCTCTGAGAGCTTCCTGTTCTAACCTGAGTGCTGGGGTTGCAGCATTCATTTTCTTTTGCCCTTCTCCTCTTTTCAGCCTTTTCCTCTTCCTCTTCTTCCTCCTCTTCTTCTTTTATCTTTTTTCTCTAAAAAGCTAACAGACAGGGTTTCTCTGTGTAGCCCTGGCTGTCCTGGAACTCACTCTGTAGACCAGGCTGGCCTTGAATTCAGAAATTCACCTGCCTCTGCCTCCGAAGAGCTGGAATTAGACATGGGCCACCACCGCCCGGCTTCAGCCTGTTCTTGAGAGTAGTCTGAATTGGGCTTAAGTGCCATGGCAATCCTCCTGCCTTAGCCTCTTGAGGGCTAGTGTATTAGTCAGGTTCTGTAGAGTCACAGAACTTACAAATAGTCTCTGTACAGTAAGGGAATTTGTTATGATGTCTTACAGTCTGTGGTCCAACTCCCCGACAATGGTCAGCTGTGAATGGGAAGTCCATGGATCCAGAGTTGCTCAGTCCCACAAGGCTAGTGGATCCCAGCAGATGTGCTGCTGGCAAGCAAATGCAAGCAGGCGAAGAAGAGCGAATCTTCCTTCCTCAGTGTCCTTACGTAGGTCTCCAGCTGAAGGTGTGGCCTAGATTAACAGTGTGTGCCACCACGCCTGGATCTGGAACAAGTGTTTTTGTCCCAGATGACCTTGAACTCAGAGATCTCCCTGTCTTAGTCTCCTAGGATTCATAGCCACTATGCCCCAAGATCTCCATGCCAAGATCCATGTCAGAAACTTGTATTTCCCAGCCTAAAGACCTGGATCACAGATGAGCCTTCCAATTCTGGATTGTAGTTCGTTCCAGATATGGTCAGGTTGACAACCAGGAACGGCCACTACAGCCAGGTTTCTAGGTGTGAGCTCCTGCTACGCTCAGCTCCAGGATTCTTCCCACACAGCTTCCCACTCCTGTGTTCCGGACCACGAGCACCCACTAAAGCTATGGTCTCCTTGTCTTTGTTAGCCAGCAGCCAGCAGGCTGTAGAGTGAGGGGCCACTGGCGAGCAGCACCTGAGCTGAGGGGGGCTCGGAGGACCGCTCACTTTGAGAACGTCCCCTGCTTGGAGCTCAAGGCTGACTTCCATTGAGAGAAAAACATAGGAATGTTTAGGGAAAGGCATGGTAGCCTCCCCACCGTTGCTCTCTTCCTTAATTTTTTTTTTTTTTTTTTGAGACAGTTTATATATCCTTGGCTGGCCTGGAACTCACTATTAGCTGGCCTGGAACTCACAGAGACTTGCCTCCCCTGCCTTCTGAGTGCTGGTCTTAAAGGCATGTGTGGCAATGCCTCTCTTATGTTGATGGGCATCATATAGGTCTGTGTACCATGTGCATGCCCTTGGAGGTCAGGAGGGCATCAGCTCTCCTGGGACCAGTGACAGGCAGTTCTGTGCTGCCATGTGGGTGCTGGGAATCAAACTTGGATCCTCTGCAAGAGTTCCCAGAACACTTAACTGCTGAACCATGTCTCCAGCCCCTTTCCCTCCTCCTCCTGTTTTGTTTCATTTGTTGTTGTTATTGCTGTTGTTTTGTTTGTTTGTTTGTTTGTTTGTTTTTGAGACAGGGTTTCTCTATGTAGTCCTGGCTGTCCTGGAACTCACTCTGTAGACCAGGCTGGCCTCGAACTCAGAAATCTGCCTGCCTCTGCCTCCCAGAGTGCTGGGATTAAAGGTGCGCACCACCATTGCTCTGCCCATGCAGGAGTGTCAGAAGTTCAAGGCCATCCTCAGCTGAGGACTGAGGTCAGCCGAGCTTTCCTAGTCCCCGTGTAGCACTTCTGATGGGGTCCAGGGGCTCGTGCGTGCTAGGCCCATCCATACTCCACCACTGAGGCAGGAGGGAAGCTTCTCTTAGATGACAGCAGCTGTGTGTGTCGTCTTTGGTTGGCAGTGAGTTTGCACTGAGAGGATGTGCATGCTTGGGTGGCTGCTACGCTGTTCTAGACTGTCTTCTTCACTGATGGCCTCTACTCTCCTGTCCCCACCATAACATGCCAGGCCAGGCAGAAGGTGCTTTGTTGAACACCTGTGGGACGTGGGCCCCCAGGGTTGTCAAGGGTGCAGGCTCACCGGAGCTGCAGGCTACATGGCATGCATATTTGCAGCCCATCCTCCCGCTGCTCTTGTGCCCTGCTGAGAGGCTGCGGTCACGGTGTGGACGTGCATTCTTCATCACTGATGGTTCCAGTTCCAGCTGCATCAGTGCTGTCTGTGGTGATCTCTGCCTTCGTGGGAGCTTCGGGTCATTGGCAGAGACTGAGAGTCAGCTAGTAAAAGAACACGCGAAGCTAGTAATTGCAAATTGTGATTATCCCAGGGAAACCACAGTGAGGGACTGGGAAGGTGGGGTTTACTCAGCACCATGTGACAGCAGATCTTGGTGTTGGGGCTGAATGAAGTCTGCATGATGCGGTGAGCCAGCCAGCCAAGAGTCAGAGAGAGAACAGAAGAATAACGCGTACGCAAAGGTCCTGATGTAGAACCAGCCTGACATGGCTGAGGAGCAGGGCAGTGATGGTGTATGGCTGTCGCCTAGAGGAAGGGCTGTGTGAGGGTGAGGGTGACCTCGGCCTCTCATTTTGGTCAGGACTTAGCACTCATCTTTGGGGCCCTTTTGTGCTTCCCGGGTCTGTTTGTTTCTGCGTGCTGGGTATTTTCACAGGCAGTGGGTGAAAGAAGGGGGACTTTCTGGTTCTGTTTGTTTGTTCTAACCTTACACTGTAACCAAGGCTGCAGTGCACTCCACGCTGAGTCGCCTGAGCCCTGAGTGCTGGCATAGAGTACCGCCACGCCCAGTGTGCGCCCCCAGGTCTGCTCACCTTCACCCACTGTTAATGCTGCCACTCATGTCTCCAACCTGGAGATGCTGAGCTGGGGCTTCCTGAGGCCAGGGTGGTTCTATGGGCCGTGGGATTGTTGCCAGAGCCCAGATAATACTAGAGGACCCCACAGGCCACACCAGGCCCCAAGGAGCAGCCCAGTCCTCTTACCCTCCTTCAGTCTTAGTGGTGGAGATGACTGGAAGCCCCACCTGAGCAAGGTGTGGAGGCTGGCTTAGAGCAGGGTGCTCACCACCTACACGCTGGGGCTCTGGCCAGGAAAGTGTCAAGTGCAGGTCACACCCACTCTACCGGACGGATCCTTCTTGAAAAAGCCTGTGTCTTAAGGGTGGATGCCTTGCCAAGGCAGAAAAGGCTGCCAGTGCCTTCCTTACTTGGCCTCGTTGTGCAAAGCTGTGTATGCTGATCTGGATCCATGAGGAAAAAGAGCCGGAGGCTTGAAGGCTTGAGCCTGGTTCTGTCGGCAGTGTGTGGCCCTGTGAGTGGTGGCACTGTGAGTGTTGCTGTGTCCCCCGTGAACTGCTGGGCTGTGTGTTTCTTCATCTCAGCTTGGCTGTGACCCCCTCTAACGTGAAGGGGACAGTAGTCGGCCTGGTCTCTATAGTCCCCATCTAGACCCTTGAATTAAATTCTTCAGTGGTTTATGTGGTCTTTCCCAGAAGCTCTGGCTGTGTGTTGTGCTGGGTGTTGGCCCAGGGTCCCCAGCAGGAGCAGCAGGAGTTGGTGTGTCCTCTGTGTAGTCAGCCCTGCACCAACAATCCCTCCGTGTGCCCTGAGTTTTAGCAGCCTCCTTTCCGTTGGTGCCAAGCTCCTTCCTGCCAGGAACAGGGTGTGGTGGGCTGGGCCTGGACTCTGAGCCTGCCTGGGCGCTGACCTTAGCCCCACCTTGGGAGCCCTGACTCTGGGTGCTTCTCTCAATGGCTGGCTGTCTTCAGGGGCCATGGGAACTGCTGTGCCCACTTGCCCAGGACTCAGGGGTTGGTTAGACCTGGGACATGCTCTGCTGCCAGCTCAGCACCTCCCTGCCGCCGCCGCCGCCGCCAGCATCACACCCTGGGCCTGGCAGTGCGTCAGGTTTAACTCTGCCTCGGGGCTTTCCCAGACTCCTCCTCCTGTCACACCAAGGCCAAGTGTGCGCCCGCTCCCTGAACCTTGCCTTTGGGGGCATTAGTCAGTCCCGTGAGCTGGTGAGCTGCAGTTCCTGGCCCGTTTGCGTTCGTCACCGTTCACTGAGTGTGTGCTCCGTGTCAGTGAGGCGGAAGAGCATCTGGGCACCATCTGGGCTAAAGAGCCAGCTTAGCCCAGGCCAGCCCTTGGCTTTGCTGTCCTCAGCATTCTGAAGCTGGGGTGGAGACCAGTCAGATGGGTGATGGCTTCTTGTTCCCCCTTTTCAGAGCATGCGCTGGTCCATGGGCACCGGGCCAGTTCTTCAGGTGATGTGTCAGCCTCCAGCCCCAGAGCCATGGGGGAGATGAGGTAGCCCTCGGGTTGATTTGGGGAAGCCCAGGTCAATGGATACGAAGTACAAGGATGACTTATTCCGGAAGTACGTGCAGTTCCATGAGGGCAAAGTGGACACCACCCCCGGCAAGCAGCAGCCCAGCAGCGATGAGTTCCTGCGCGTGGCAGCGGCCGCCCTGCTCAGCCTGCACCAGGTGGACCCTTTGTATCGATTTCGGCTGATCCAGTTTTACGAGGTGGTGGAGGGCTCCCTGCGGTCGCTGGGCAGCTCCAGCCTGAGCGCTCTGCACTGCGCCTTCAGCTTGCTGGAGACGGTGGCCATCAACCTCTTCCTGTTCCCCTGGAAGAAGGAATTCCGCAGCATCAAGGTGAGGTGGGGCGGCTGCCTCTGCCTGCCGCTCCCTCCGAGTGCACGGCCCCTCTCCTCAGCCCTGGCTCCAAGCCACTGGGAGCTGGTGTGGACCAGAGCCCCAGTTGAGGGGTGTGTGTGTGTGTGTGTGTGTGTGTGTGTGTGTGTTGGGGTGGGGTTGAGAAGATTGTCTGCAGTTTCCATAGCAGGGGAACGGGGGTGGGGGTGGGGGCCGGCGCGGGGGGTGGGGGGATGGGGGGTGGGAGGGTGGGGGGTGGGAGGGTGGGGGGGTGGGAGGGTGGGGGGGTGGGGGAGACTGCCCCAGGCCAGGCTGCAGTCCTGGCTTGCTCCGTTGTTTCTTGTGGTGCCTGGCATTAAACCACGCACGCTCTGTCCCTGAGCCACATCCCTAGCCTCGGTGTGTTCTTGAAACTTTGACAGAAGGCTCAGGATGGACATCCACCCCCCCCACTCCCACCCCGTACTTCCTCCTGTGGAACACAGCCTTCATGCCTACACAGAAACCGATGGTCCCTCTGGCCTCTCGGGTCACTGTGTCCCTTGCTTGGTGGTGTGCACTTAGTGTGCTCCTGCCTGTGCTCTCTCCCGCAGGTCCTGCCCTGCGTTGGGTTTGAACAGGCTTCTCTATAGCATGCCTCTTTTTCTTCCCTGTCCACTTTCTCCCTAGACCTACACGGGCCCTTTTGTTTACTATGTCAAGTCCACATTGCTGGAGAAGGACATCCGAGCCATTCTAAGGTCCATGGGCTACGAGCCTGAGTTGGGGACTGCGTACAAACTCAGAGAGCTTGTGGAATCCCTCCAGGTGAAGATGGTCTCCTTTGAGCTCTTCCTGGCCAAGGTGGAGTGTGAGCAGATGCTGGGGATCCACTCGCAGGTGAAGGACAAGGGCTACTCAGAGCTGGACGTGGTGACTGAGCGCAAGAGCAGCACGGAGGATGCGCGTGGGTGCTCGGACGCCCTGCGGAGGCGGGCCGAGAGTCGGGAGCACCTGACCACCTCCATGGCTCGTGTGGCACTCCAGAAGTCAGCCAGCGAGCGAGCGGCCAAGGACTACTACAAGCCCCGAGTGACTAAAGCCTCCAGGTCAGTGGATGCCTACGACAGCTACTGGGAGAGCAGGAAGCCCCCATCAAAGGCCTCACTGAGTCTGCGCAAGGAGCCCTCGGCCATGGATGGAGGGGAAGACTTGAAGGATGAGATCATCCGCCCATCTCCCTCATTGCTGACCATGTCGGGCTCCCCCCACGGTAGCCCCGATGCCCTTCCCTCCATCTCCCCCGTCAACGGCCTCGGCCTTCTTCGTAGTACGTACTTCTCCACTCAGGATGACGTGGACCTGTATACGGATTCGGAACCCAGGGCCACCTACCGGAGGCAGGATGCTTTGCGGCCAGACGTATGGCTGGTCAAAAGTGATGCCCACTCCATCTACCACAAGCGTTCACCCCCCACCAAAGAGTCTGCCCTCTCCAAGTGCCAAAACTGCGGCCTGTCCTGCAGCGCCTCCCTCTGCCAGCGCTGTGACAGTGCACTGGTCTGCCCTTCGGCCTCCAAGCCCAGCGCTTTTCCTAGCAAGGCCTCTGCACACGACAGCCTGGCCCATGGGGCACCTACACGGGAGAAGTATGTGGGCCAGACTCAGGGCCTTGACCGGCTGGCACCTATCCACTCAAAGCCCAAGCCCTCCACCACAGCCACCTCCCGCTGTGGCTTCTGTAACCGTGTAGGTGCCACCAACACGTGCACCCAGTGTTCAAAAGTTTCCTGTGATGCCTGCCTCAGCGCCTACCACTACGACCCGTGCTGCAGACAGAGTGAGCTGCACAAGTTCGCACCCAACAATCAGCTGAATTACAGATCCGCCCCATTCTCCCACCTCGTGTATAGATAGGCCCCGCCCCACCTTCTGCTCCAAGGGCTACACTCCACTGACCGGGCCTGGTCCCGTCCAGAGTGGCAGAGCTGCGTCGGAAGGAAGGAAGAAAGGAAGCGGAGACTTGAGCTTGACCACGGACGCCCCACGGTTACTGCTGTCACGTGGCTCTCTTAGCGTGCCCCCTGTCGCCCAGCGGCTGCGGTGTGGGCTGAAGGACAGGACAGGACGGCACTTCCATCCAGTCACTTCGCTGGCCTCTCCACCCCCTGCTCTGCTGGTTTGGGTTTGGGTTCTGGTTCCCTTGAAATAAGGTCTCTGTCTCTGGGACTCACGCCACACCTGCCCCACCCACTGCACAGCCAGCTTGGACTGGGAAGGAGCCTTTGGGGTCACCTTCAAATTCCCATCAGGAGTGGCGAGCTAGAGGCCTGCTGGCTTGTGAAATGAGCCCTCCTGCCGCACCGGGCCTCTCTGGTGGCTCGCCTCCTTCCTGCTCCCTTGACACAAGGATCCCTAGGCAGATGTCCCCACCCCTGTCTCCCACGTGACTGGTCTTACTGGGGAGCCAAGTCCAGTATTAGCTGAACACCGTCTTGCCAGCTCCACTCAGTCAGCCCACAGTTTTGGCAAGCTCCGCTTGGCAGCTGGAAAGTGGACTCCACAGCAGGACAGACGTCCCTCCTCCCGTTTGCATAACCCCCTCTACTGTATTGTATGTACAGAATTTGAGGTTTATTTTTTAATGAATGTTCAACTTGCTGTGTGTTTCAACATGGTGAAAGAAATTAATGATATGGTATTTATAAAGGTGCCCTGGGTTCTTTAGTCTTCCAAGGGGGGTCGTATGCCCTTTTCTGGTGTTTCTTCCACTGCTAGGGTGGAGCTGGGAGCCTCGGGATAAGGGACTGATAAAGCTCATGTTCCTTCCCATGGTGGTAGAGAGCTACTGTCTTCCCTACAGTAAATTATACACCTACCTCCAGTGTGCACACGGGGGTTGGCATGGTGCCAGGGTCTGCAGTGACCTCAGTGACAAGATGGGGGCCTCAGCCCCCACAACTATAGCTCTGTCTGGTTTTGGTGCCTGCTGAGCATGGATCTTGCAGCCTAAACCTCGAATCTCAGAAGGAAGTTCAGGTGGCAGGATTCCCTCCACCCTCACTAGCCTTCCTCACTGGTTCCCAGGGCTGTCAGTGCGGCTCTCAGTCTTTTTTGCACTAGGGTGGGCAGAGGTGGTATGTGCTCATTAGATAGATGCCTCTCCAGTACTCAGCCGAGTGTCCGCACTTCCTGGTATAAATCCCCTCTGGATTTTCCTTTTTGGGGAGGGGGCAGGGCAGGAATGTGAAGCTGTCACTTCCTTGTGAAGTGTTGTACTTTAGCCATAGGCAGTTGTGATGTCCAGTGTTTGGGATCTATGTACAAGTAGTTTTCCCAAAGCAGGCATTCAGCTCTGGAGCAGGCTTGACTCTGGCCAAACCCTGAGCCACTGTGAATTTGCTGGTGGTCTTCAGACTTACTGGAGTGATTTTAAGGTTTCCAAATCTTGTATGACTCTTTTCTATCTCTAGCTGATAGACCACATGTAGATAGGTGTACATACAGCTGAATTAATGCAGGAGATTTTATCCCTGAGACTGGCCTTCCTGGGCAGCTCTCTGATGTCCACCTCAGAGCTGGCGATGCCGGGCCCTTTGCGGAGAGCTCTAGCTTTCCCTTCTAGTTACTCCAGCATTGCAGGGACCCTCTGAAGATGGAGGACAGGCCGCCTGAGGAAGTCCAGTGTGCTTGCCACCAAGAAATACAGTGTACAGACCGGCAAGGCCTCTCCCCTCCTAGGTGTGTCTCACTGTAGGAGATCGCTGCGATCCGGATAGTTGAGTAGATGCTAATTTAAAAATGCACATATTTTGCATTTAATTTCTACAGAGTTGAAATGTTGAGAGATTTTAAAAAAAATAATAAAGTGTCTTCCATTGTTAAGCAAAGTGTTGATGGTGTCACAGCCCCTCTGGCTTCCCTCATTTGCAGCACACTCTGACCTAAACACTACCGTTAGCTCAACTGACAGGACTCAGACAGACACTACTGCCTGGTGTCTGGGGAAGAAGGAAACCAGGCCCAGCAGTCAAGCTGTCCATTTTCCCAAAGTATTTCCGGGAGAAATAATTGTTACTATTAAAGACACATCTTTTTCCCCCCTGCCTCTGATTTTTCTCATTAAAGGCATGTTCTACCACATCTCGACAAAAATTTTTTTTCTTAAAAACAAAACAAAAAACCCTCAAAACAAGACTTGGCAGACAGGTGGTGAGATGAGTTAAGAACACTGGCTGCGCCGGGTGTGGTGGCGCACGCCTGTAATCCCAGCACTTGGGAGGCAGAGGCAGGTGGATTTCTGAGTTCGAGGCCAGCCTGGTCTACAGAGTGAGTTCCAGGACAGCCAGGGTTACACAGAGAAACCCTGTCTTGAAAAACAAAAAAACAAAACAAAAAAGAATACTGGCTGCTCTTCCAAAGACCCAGATTCAATTCCTAGCACCCACCCATATCATGGCTCACAACCATTTCTAACTCCAGTTCTAGGGGACGCAGTACCCTCTTCTGGCCTTTGTAGGCCCTAGTCAGGTACATGGTGTATGTCCATACATGCAGGTAAAACACCCATACACACTTTAAAAAAATTTCATGTGTGTTTTATTGCATCAAGCTTAAGTCCCCCACACTGCAAGATGTTGGCTTTTGGGGCACGTAGAGGAATTGATCCAGGGTCTTGTGTATGCTAGACAGACGTGCCACTGGATAGTGTCCCAGCTCAGATAGCCATTGCCACTGAGGCTGCCCTACAGGACGTATGAGTCCCAGTGTGGTTTCCACTTTTCTTTCGTGTTATGTGTGTGCGTGCATGCTTGCATGTGCTTGTGCATATCTGAAGACCATCACTGAGGCAGGATCCTCATGGATATAGTGACTCACAGAAGCTGGCTTGCCAGTGCCGGAGCTGTGCCTCTGCTCCGTCACACGGTCATTCCCACTTAGCTGTCATTTCACTCACGGTAACTGGGATCTTTCATTTCTATCATGTCTATGAAAGGACCTCTCTGTGGTGGTGTGAATCTAGACATGTGAAAAGTTACACAGAAATGAATACACACATAACACATATTTTCTTTGGTTTTATGACAAATTTCTAGACACTGTTGGCTGTCCACCATGGAGACCATGTTGGTCTCAGACTTGAAGCAATCCATTTGAGTCTCCCAAATGTATGTCCCACAATGCTTCCTGTGAAACAAAAGTTGGTCTGCAGAGATGGCTCATTTGGTTAAATGTTTCCCTCGTAGGTCTGAGAACCTGTTAGAATGCCAGCTGTAGGGCGTGAGAGGTGGCTTAACGGGTCACAGTGCCTGCTGCTCTCAGAGCACAGGGTCGGTTCCCAGCGTCCACCTTAGATGGCACCTGGCCTCACACCTTCAATCCCAGCCCTCAGGAGCAGAGGCAGGCATATCACAGCCTGAACCCAGTGAATTCAAGGACAGCCAGAGCTACAGAGACACCCTGTCCCAAAAAATAAACCAGAAAAATATTTCTGCTCTGTCCTTCCCATCTTCACGCCTGGCCTTGGAATGGCAGCAGCAGCAGCCCAGGTTTTACACCTTATGTTAGGGAAAGGAACCCAGCTCTCCAAGGTGCTGCTCTGAGCATCCTGGGTCAGAGGGACAAGAGTGTGGAGCTGGAATGAACCCAGCTCTTCTGAGAAAGCTACAGCCCCAGAGAAAGGGCAGCGGCACACCACAGGTGGACTTGAGTGTGTTAGTAGTATATGTTTTTTCTTTTCTTTGCCTTTTTTTAAAAAAAAAGCACTCTTATTTTATAGTTAGTTCAGGCTGGCGCAGAATTGTGGCCTAACAGCATGTTTGATTTTTAAAGACAGGGTCTCACTGTGTAGTCCTGGTTGGCCTGGAACTTGCTCTGTAGGCCAAGCTGGTGTCCCATAGAGCAGATATTTCTAGTATGTCTCTCCCTGATTGTTTGAGTTCTGTGATGGGGTGGGGTGGGGGCTCTGAGACCCTTTTCTCTACAGCTTTCTGGCCTCTAAGGAAGCTAATTCTTCCAGTTTCTCCTCTCTACTTTGAGGGCTCTCTCTGGAGTTGATCAGGTTGTATTCTTCAGTGGGACTGAACCCTTTCTTCCAGGCTGACACTACTCAGAAAAACTCCTAGAACCAGAGCAACCTGAGAATCTGATCTGTTCTTCACCAGTGTCTTCCCTGACATCAAGGCTGGTTGAGTTCCCATGAGATGTCACACTCAGGCAGACTTCCCTGATATGGCCAAGGCAGAGGGGCCTGATACCTGCATCCCGTGGCTAGTGCTAGGGAGGTACAGGGGCCATTTCACTCTCTTGGTAGCTAGTGGGGGTGGGGGAGTCTCAGGGCTGGAAAGAACCAGAAAACCTGGCTTTTGCCCATTGGGCTTTGCTGGCAGGCTCTGCTCGTGCCAGTACCTGGTGCTGGCTTCAGGAAGTGTGCATGCATGAGCTGACTCAGAACCTCAGGGGTCTTCCTTTGTGAGCTGAGGACCAGAGAGGCTTTGTATCTAGGCCTTTCAGACTCCGTGGAGAAGTCTCCACGTTCTGCTGTTAACCAGCACACTGTCCAGCAGCAGCGGCCGGCCAGGGCAGCTGCTTCTTGCTCCTGGAAGGGAGTCATGGCGGGCGTGAGAAGTGCCTCAGGTGTGGTTCACCGAAGCCCAGAGCTGTACTCCCGAACGCTGCACTTCTTTGCCTGCTGCTGTCCTGCAGAGCTATGGGGACCCAGAGCCACACCCGGAGTATGCAAACGTGACACAACAGAGGTCAGCTCTGATTGCACAGCAGTTTATTTCCAACTATCCAGTGATGTGACCTGGGACGCCCCTCCCCCAGTTCAGCAGTGAGGGGGAAGGGTGGTAAGAGGGATGTGCCTGAAGAGCTCATGCTTCCCTCCAGCTCAGAGCCCAGGGGTCTTGAACCATGGCTCTGGGTCAGTCTCCCTAAATCTCAACAGAAAACTAGGGCTTCCAAAAGCCTCCACTGTCAGAGAAGAAAGCCAGGCTTGTGAGGAGAGCCTTCAGCTCCCCTGGGCGGAAGCAGAGCAACTCTCCCACTCACCAGCCTGCACTACTATGGCTCTCAAGCAGGGCCACAGCCACCAAGCGAGGCCTGTCCCACCACCACTGCACATGATGGCGCCTCCCAGCTCTGAAATGGGGTGGACAGGTGCGAAGGCAGGATGGAGAAGCAGGCTCACCAGAAGGCCCTTTCCTCCCACGGACTCTCACTGCCTTGTGTTCCCATGCGCGTTCAGTTAACAGTCTGCTGCTTGGACCTGGTTCCCTGGACACATGCCAGCAGAGAAAACAAGCTGCTATTTCTGAAAAGATGGGGAGGACCCAATCTCCACATGGTATCTTAGAAACCTGGTGGGTGGTAGACAGCTACTGGATCCTCCTGTTTGCGCCAGGAGCAGATGACCTCTGCCACACGTACCTCCACAGCTCAGGAAGAAGGGATCAGGAAAGCAGCAGCTGCGTGGCCCCAAACCTACCATGGGCACGTGGACCCGTAGGTTTTAAGAAGGCCCTCTGCTCAGTCTCTTGGCATTCTACTGCACAAAAAGAAATCTGCACACTGAGCCCCTCAGCCTGTCAAAGACATGGCTGTTTGGAGGGAAGGGACCCTGTAACCACAGCACTGCAGGAAGCAGGTCACTGATTCCAAGACCTGGCTTATATACACTGGAGGGATGGCCCACCAGGATGTGCAGAATCAGGCCTACCCACTGGCTAAAGTGCCCGAGACCCAGGGGCGCCTGTACTCTCCCTACCCTGAAATATTAGCTTCTGAAGTGTGCCCACTGGCCTGTCCCTGGCTTAGACCTGAAACTCACAGCGCAGCTGGGGCGGCATCTTGTACCATTTGCGCCTCTGCCACCACACACAACAGGACAGCAAGTCTGAGGAGGTGGCGGCGGCAGTTTGTGTCTCAGGAAAACATCTGAGAAAGGAAAAGCATCTAGCACTTTGCCCCCTGGCCAGTGGCTCTGAAGTGCTGGGCAGTCTCCCAGGGTGCGAAGCCTACATCCTCCAGCAAGAGGCAGAGGCACCTCCTGGTGCTCAGATCTGGTGCAGCAACATTATCACAAGCTCTGGGAAGCTCGCTTTAGGTTTCAGCTAGGAGGAGGAGGCCACGAATGATGGACCAGGGACAGGAGACCTGGAGACAAGGGGCCAACTGAATGATACTGATTCTTCATCTCAAAGATGGAACCTACATTCTGAGAAAAAGAACAACCCAGCCTGAATGTAGACCCTTAACCCCAAAATTATACAAGGCCACAGAGCGGCTCCAGATCTAGGGCTTTGCCAAGAAGTGCATGCTTCCGACTGCACCAGCTTCTGCAGCACAGTGAGGTGGCAGGGCCTTAGAGGCCTGGCTGTCCTTCCCAACATCAGAACCATAATATCTGAGGTCAGAAACACCTGCAGCAAGGCCTGCTGTGTCCCCATTGTGAGTCAGTGGGGGACTCAGCCGGAGTATAATGGGGGACTAGGGCCACAGATGGGCAGAGCACAGCACTCATAAAAGGGCAGGTGAGAGCCAGGCGGTGGTGGCACACGCCTGTAATCCCAGCACTTAGGAGGCAGAGGCAGGCGGATTTCTGAGTTCAAGGCCAGCCTGGTCTACAGAGTGAGTTCCAGGACAGCCAGAGTTACACAGAGAAACCCTGTCTCAAAAAACAAACAAACAAACAAAACAAACAAACAAACAAAAAAAAAGGCAGGTGAGGACATCAGGGAACAACCATTGCCTGTGGTCTGATCCAGCACCTTGTCCTGCGACATGCATGGGTGTGTGTTTCTGTGACCCGAAGTCACTAGATTCCAAGTAGCCAGCATGGGGAGTACTGTCCCAGTGTCTTGGAGAACTGGGGCTCTGGCATGGAGGGCAGAGGACCCAAGCTCCAGAATCTGGTAAAAGACAGAGCTGGGCTCTGACTAGCAGCTGGGTGGAGGGGGCATCACATTACAGGGTCTAGAAGAAGCCGCTGGGGACACAGGACAAGAGTGATAGAGGAGGCAGTGGGAGAGAGGAGAGGGGACATGGAGGTGACTTCCACACGGGGGTGGGAGGGTGAGGGGGTGGGGAAGGTGCTTCCATCCTGTCTCTTCCGAGAAGACTCCAAACCCAGGGGAGGGTGAACACCTTTCCTGGAAGCCTGCAGCTGACCCCTGCCGGGCACAGTGTAAACGTTTTCATTGTGCCCACGGGAGGGCGCAGGGGCCTTCCCAAAGGCAGGCTGGAAGTGCCAGTTCCATGTCAAGAGAACCAAAGTCCTTCAGCCTCTGAGGGAGTGTCAGACAGAACAGGGACTGTGAGGCCTCAGTCTCTTGGCTTTGGTACAGGTCGAGGTTACTGCTGCTAATACCAAGGCACCGTGACATTCCGAGACACATGGCAGACAGGTCTGCCAGCAGCCGCTCCAGGTGTGAGGAAGGCCTGGCCCAGGCATGCTGCAAGGGGAGCAAGCAGCCTCCTAAAGCTTGCTGTGGCTGGGCAGAGAAGCAGGAAGGAGGCTGCCACCCTCTGCAGGCCCGCCTGGAAACATGGGTATGTCTGGTTCCGTGAGTCGAGGCCTGCCTATCACCGTTCTGAAGCCAGCATGCTCCAAAGGCCCGAGGCTTCCCAGCTAAGGCTGGCCCTTGACCTACCAGCTCGTGTCCTGAGGAGGCTGGGTGAGGCACGGGGCTCAGAACAACTCCTGCTCGTCATCCTCAGAGCCCGACGGCCCCTGACGGACCTCCTCGTACCACTTGTTGGTGAGGCTCTTCATCTGGATGCGTCCGTGGTGGAGGTCCTGCAGGGAGATATGTCAGAAGCCTGTCAGTGGGCCAGTGACCGGGTCAGGCGACAAGGCTGCCGTGAACAGAGGCTGGAGCTAACAGGAGGGTCTACTGACAAGTGACGGGTGGAGGGAGAAAAACCTCATGTCAGAGGCTAGGCCTTCAGAATCAGAAGTCTGGGCTCCGCCGGGCGTTGGTGGCACACGCCTTTAATCCCAGCACTTGGGAGGCAGAGGCAGGCGGATTTCTGAGTTCGAGGCCAGCCTGGTCTACAGAGTGAGTTCCAGGACAGCCGGAGCTACACAGAGAAACCCTGTCTCGAAAAAAAAAAAACCAAAAAAAAAAAAGAAGTCTGGGCTCTGCCGTGGCTTTGTAGTATGCTGCCTTGTGCGTGTGTGTTCCTTTCCCTGGGCCTCAGTCTCCCCAGCTGTCAAGTGAGATGACATGTTCTGCTGTGTAACTGTTAGAGGACATGGTGCTCGTGTGGTTGGGAGGTGCTGTTGGGAGTCCCACCCACCCTCCACGGTGTGTAGGGAAGGACAAGCAGCAGGGCTGAAGTGGGCTGTTTCCCACCCCTGGCCACCTGGGCTGGGGAGGCAAGGGATCCCTGGGGTGCCCACCTCCTGTGTCAGCCGCCGGGTGAAGAAGGGGTTCAGGTACTTGGCATCCAGCCACATGAAGCCTTTGAGATCCTGCTGCCTGATGTAGTGAGCCTCGTACTCTTCCTCAGTGAGCTCAGACAGGTGTTCTGACTCGATGGCGTTACCCTGTATAACAGAGCTGGCTGTCGGCGTCAGCAAACACTTCCCTGGGAACCCAATCTGCCCTCCTCCCAGAATGCTGCCCTAACACACTCTACTCCAGCACAGGTGATCACAGGCACAGACCTTTCGGGACACCAAAGCCTACCCTCGGCAGGGTGGTCCAGTGACAAAAGTGACCGTGAGAGTGTGGAGCTGCAAGGCCCTGCGGCCTGTGCCTGCAGTGTGCAGAAAGTGGAGGAGGCGCCTGCTCGGTCTCTGGGGTCCGAGAAGCCGGAAGGGGACACACATTTCAGCCTCAGCTGCAATTTCTGCAACAACAGGTCAGTGGCGGGCCACCAAACCTGCATGTGCCGCTGCTGGTCTGGGAAACCTACTGTGAAGACCTGGGGAGAGCCTGGTGTCTGGAGGGCAGGCTGGGCCTGGAGCCCTTCGTATGCCTCTGAGGTCTTCTCACCGGCAGCTCCCGGCACATTCTAACAGCCTTGGCCACAAGAGTGTATTTATCATCCCCCACTGGGCTGCACAGGCCCACGTCTGTCGTCTGTCAGCTCCCAGCACTTGGGAATCACAGGAAACAAGACTGCCAAGCAGCCGGAGCTACACCAGAGTTGAGCCAGGCAGCCAGAGCTATACCAGTCGAGCCCTGCATAGTCTATGGAGTGAAAGAGTGAGCCTCGCCAGGCGGTGGTGGCGCACACCTGTAATCCCAGCACTTGGGAGGCAGAGGCAGGCAGATTTCTGAGTTCGAGGCCAGCCTGGTCTACAGAGTGAGTTTCAGGACATCCAGGGCTATACAGAGAAACCCTGTCTCGAAAACACACACACACACACACACACACACACACACACACACAGTGAGCCCCAACTCATGCTTGCTACTTCTCCTGGGACTGGAGTTCAGCTCCCAGCGCCCATGTTAGGCTGCTCACAACTGCTTACAGGTCCAGTTCTGGAGGACCTAATGCTTTCTTCTTGCATTCATGAGTGCATGCGCACACACACACACACACACACACACACACACACACACTATGCACATAGACACACGTGTACTTTAGAAAAGACTGAAATAAGGAAACAAAAAAAAAAATAGGGCTGGAGAGATGTCTCAGCAGTTAAGAGCACTGACTGCTCTTCCAGAGGTCCTGAGTTCGAATCCCAGCAACCACATGGTGGCTCACAACCATTTTTAATGGGATCCGATGCCGCCTTCTGGTGTCTGAAGACAGCTACAGTGTACTTGTATACATGAAATAAATCTTTTAAGAAAAATGTTTAAAAACAAAAAAATAGAGAGGACCCAGGAGAAGTACCTGCAGAGCCTGAGGCCTAGAGCGCGGCCTGGCTCCCCCCTCACAGGTACTTGGATGACTGACCCAAGTCACACCTCAAACAGGAAGGCTAGAGGGCAGTGCGTTGCAGCAGCGTAGAAAGGTAGGGTAGGAAGGCGGGTCAGGAGTCAGGGGTGCTACAGCACAGGAGGAGGAGCCAGGTGCTCTCAGCCCAAGAGTGGCCTGGCAGCAGGAGGAGCCTCAGAGGAGTTAGAGGTGGCGAGACAACACTGAAGTCTCGGCTGCCAATGTGTCCAGCCCCTTTGTCCTTGAGGATGCCACCTTGCTTGCAGCCCTCAGTTACCACAGCCACCAACCATCCTCTTGGTCCCTACCGGGTGTAACTGCACACTGAAGAATGCCAGCATCTGACAGCTCGGCCCCTGACCTGGGCTTCCGGCTCAGCTCTTGGCAGCAGAGGCACTCTCCTGGGAGTCTGGCACAGGACCAGGCTCTGCTTCAAATGTCCTGAGCTGCAGATGGCATCAGCTCTCAGCTTCCATGGCCTCAGCAGGTCACAAGGCTGGCACACACCCTACCCCAGAGAGCCCTGCACTGCTGGCCCTGAGGTAAGCAAATGCACAAGCAAGCCCCAGTCCCCAGGCGCCTGCCCTGCCCTCCCAGGCAGATGGGCCGCAGGCCGGCCCTCAGCTCACTGACCATCTTCTCAGTCTTGCTGAGGTTGACATCTTTCTTGCTCCTTCGGCGTGCCCGGGCGTCCTCGATGTCCATGAGGCGGATGAGGGGCATGGTGCTACCGCCCAGCAGCAGGATGGTGAAGAGCACTATGATGATGGTGGTGGTGCCGACGAGCTGGCGCTTCTCCATGGGCTCCAGGCCCAGGTGCAGGCTCAGTGCATAGGGGATGGCCCCTCGGAGACCTGAGGATGGCAGATGGGGACTCAGGGCCACAGGGGAAGGAGGGGAGGGGGATGAGAAGGAAGCAGCTCAGGGTGGCCTCAGTTCAGCGTCACTAACAGTGGGACTGTATCTGATGGGAGTGGCCCAGGATTTGAGAGTAAGAGGCAGGGTGGCCAGGCTCAAGTCTCTTGAATGTTCTGCATGGGCTGGTTCTAGGCAGGTCAACAAAGGCTGTGCTGTGTAGCAGGTGTGTTTGGTGACCCATCATCTGTGGTCATGTGTCATCATTATCATGTGTCATCACAGCTATGGTGGTTGAGTCCTTCCTGGGTGCCCAGTTAAGAGCTGCCTGTCACAGAAACCTGGCCAGCAGGTGCCACTACCCTTCTTGGTATGCCAGGCTAGAGTGGAAATGTCCTGCCCAGGAACAGGAGGGCGTGGATTGTCTAATGACTCCTGTCGGTGCAGCTGCTGGCAGGGACTTAGGGTGAGGACAGCGGGGAGCCAGTAGACCTGCCCTACATACACAGAGCTTGGACCCCAAGCCTTCTGAAGCTCCCAGAGCAGATAGGAGAGACAGTAAACACAACACCGAATTCGGGAGAAGAGTCCCTGGGAACAGAGACCACAATGGAGTGGCTCTGCGAGGGCCCGGAAGCTGCAGCACTCCAGACTACAGAAGGCAGGAGGCCAGAGAGGGTGAGGTCCAGTGACAAAAGCAGAGGTAGTTACTCTGCTTCTCCAAACCCACGAGGGCCAGGATGAAGGGACCAGACACCTCTGCTAGGCTCAGTGTGCACACATGCCCAGTCAGTGCCAATGAGGGAGCCAAGAATGCCAGCCTACCATGCTGCTGTCCAAGGAGGGGAGAGAAGGCCAGCAGGCTGCAGGCCCAGCTAAGGACCCTGCTGAGCCCACAGCACCCAGAGACAGAGAGAGCCTGACACTGGGTTCCAGGGAAGGGCTGGATGGATACAAGGGGAGATACGGAAGGGTTCCCATTCAGAAGGAGGTAGGGCCAGAGCCTAGGGTGACATTGTCTGCAGTCAGTGTGGGAAGTGCTAGGTGGGAGGCTGGGGGTGGGGGGGAGCCCAGAGGACAGTGTCTTCCATACACGGGCAGCTACAGTGGAAGAGGGACGCAGAGGCCCGGCAGACACACTAGCCTTGGCTAATGTTGCAGAAGCCAGTGCTGAGCTGACCAAGGCCAAAGCCAGCTCAGCAAAATGGGGAGCGGTGAGGAGCTGGGGGAGACGGGCAGCTTACATGCCGGGAGTCCAGCACTCGGGAGGCAGTGGCAAGGAAGATGGTTACAAGGTCAAAACTAGTCTCCACTCCAGGTTTCGGCTCAGCCAGACCTCTCCGTGTGAGGCAGGAAACCCTCCTGCCCTGGTCTCCCAGCAGCTGGTGTTATGGTTAAACAGCAGGGAACGTGGCTCACGGCTTTTACAATGAGGGCTTTTTGAAGAAAAATTATGAGGCAAACTGGAGCCAACATTATGAAGGGTGATGCTGTAGTCCAGCTAATACTGGAAATACTTCAATTAGATTCATTCATTTTAATTTTATTTTTTGAGACAGGGTCTCACTGTTTAGCTCTGGCTAGCCTGGAACTCACTATGAAGAACAAGTTGGCCTTGAACTCAGAGCACCCTGTCTCTGCTGGGATCCAATCCATATGCCACCATACCTCGGTGACGAAGCTTAAACAGGAAGCATATGGAAAGTTAAAGATCCTAAGGAACATAGGGCAGTGAGGGCACACGCCTTTAATCCCAACACTTAGGAGCAGAGGCAGGCAGATCTGAGTTCAAGGCTAGGCTGGTCTACAAACTGAGTTTCAGGTCAGCCAGAACTGTTAGATAGAGAAGGGGCCCGCAATGCTCAGCCTCGACTGTACGGACGCTGGAGAAGGAGAAATGACCTGCCTAGTGAGGGGTGGTGACAGCTGGATCAAGGGCCAAGAACCAAAGTGCCTGCCTAGCATGCGGAGGCTCTGGGCCAAGTCTCCATCCTTATCACCATACTATGTCATATCTCTTCACACTAACCACACCACACACGGGTCTACCAAGGGCCCTTACTGAAGGACCACCCACGCCACAGTACTCTATGAGGTACGAGTCTGGCTTCCCGGGGCCTCTGCCTTCAAGCCCGAGGAACACTCCCCCCACCCTTGCCAATGGCTGCCACTCACCACTGAACCACATGATGAACATCATCTTGGGGGTGATCTTGTGATCTCGGAAGAAGTTCAGCAGGTAGGACAGAGGGAAGATGTTGGCGGCTCTGCCGAACAGGACCAGCACCTGCCAGTGTCAATGGGCCAGAGCAGGTGGAATCCACTGTGTCTTCAGGCTGACGCCAGTGTAGCACCACACCACACAAGTCTAACGTAGCCTTGCCCTCAGCCATAGACACAACAGCACAATGCTGCCCTGGCCTGCCTGGATGAAGCTTTGGAGAGGAGGGCCTGGCAGGCATCACCCACTAGCATGCTTTAGTCACACAGCCCCAAAACAACGGTGAGCACCGCTAGCTCCCAGGGGGCCTAAAGGCGAGCTAAGGGACAACCAAGACTCCAGACTGGGGGAGGGGCACTGTAGAGTCAGAGGTGAGGGCAGTCAGGCACCCCTGCCTCTGGTGTGGGGTCTGGCTCCTCACCAAGTAGGGTGGCCGGAGTGAGCGGCACCAGGGAGCACACGGGCTCAGGTGACCAGCTACAGCTCCCGCAATGGGGGAGGGGCTGGGGCAGAGCATCTGCATGTGCACAAGGCCCTGGATCAGATCCTGCAACTCAAACACCAGTGCAACCTTCTATGAGAGGCCTTCCCTAGGCTTTCCCCCAAACCTGTGACATAGGACAGACTGTGACATAGGCAGGCTGCTGCTCTAATGGAAGTCACAGTGGGGATGGAGACAGGACACAAAAGGACCCAAGACTCTGGGACCTCTCGCAGTTGGTCACATTTCTCCCTTTCTTTTTTGAGACAGGCCTAGGTTGTTGTTGAACACAACTTTTTTTCGAGACAGGGTTTCTCTGTATAACCCTGGCTGTCCTGGAATTCACTCTGTAGACCAGGCTGGCCTCGAATTCAGAAATCCACCTGCCTCTGCCTCCCAAGTGCTGGGATTACAGGCGTGCGCCACCACTGCCCAGCCAAACACAACATTTTTTTAAAAAGATTTATTTATTATATGTGAGTACACTGTAGCTGTCTTCAGATACTCCAGAAGAGGGCAGAAGATCTCATTATGGATGGTTGTGAGCCCTAATGTGGTTGCTGGGATTTGAACTCATGACCTTCGGAAGAGCAGTCAGTGCTCTTAACCACTGAGCCATCTCTCCAGCCCTTCACTGTCTTTTGAGGCAGGGTCTCACTGTGTTGCCCTGGTTGGTCTGAAACTTGCACCATAGACCAGGCTGGCTTTGAACTAACAGAGGCCTGCCTGCCTCTGCCTCCTGAGGGCTGGGGTTAAAGACGTGCCACCACCACTCAGCTGTCCCTAAACTCTTTGGTCCTCCTGCCTCCATCTCCAAAGTGCTGGGGTTATAAGCGCCACTGCCATGCCCTAGCTAAAACTACTATTTAAAGGAAACTACACCATCCAAGGACACTGCAAATGTAAAACACTGAGATCCTTTTTGTCTGAGATCTTTTTTTTTCTTTTCTTTCTTTTTTTTAAAGATTTATTTGTTGTTGTATGTAAGTATACTATAGCTGTCTTCAGACACCAGAAGAGGGTGTCAGATCTCTTTACAGATGGTTGTGAGCCACCATGTGGGTGCTGGGATTTGAACTTATGGCTTCAGAAGAGCAGTCAGTGCTCTTACCCACTGAGCTATCTCTCCAGCCCATCTGAGATCTTTTAAACAGAAAACTTTCAACAGCAGCGTTTCTGTAGCTGCTGAGTCTGAACTGCTGACAGTTACATAATGATTCCAAACCATGGTGTTACTGATTTTAAAATAAGCCATTCAATAAGAAAAATACTTACTATGCACCAGATGACAAAGGAAATTTCAAACTTGTGAGGGAAACTAAAAATGGAGAGGCCAAGAAATGCAAACACACATGTTTCTGAAAGAAATCAAAGAATAGGTCGTTCATCCCAGCTCCTCTTATGATTCAGTAGTCACTTGAGCAAGTACCCCTGACGCCACACCAACAGCCACACTGTGTCAGACTTTGCACTCAGGCTTTGGGGTGGGCTGAAGGGGACGGCTTCACATGGGGTCTTGCTACTTGGCCAGGCTGGCTGGGATTGCAGCCTGAGTGCTGAGATTGCTGGTGTGAGCCCACAGCTAGCTGGCCTTCTTACATCACACAGGCAATGGTCCTTGCTACTGAGAATTTCACAACATAACAAGATAACTGTCAGATACTAAGCAAATAACCAAGCTCCCACCATGCATTCACTGAACACTCATCAGTCTGGATCCTACAGGGCAGCAAAGTGGCAGAAACTGAGCATGTGACTGTGGCACCACATGACAGAAGGAGCCCTTTAGTTAACTCCCTCCAGGAGGTCCCAGGGGAAACTCACTCGCAGAGCTGGCAGGGAGGACCATTCTCAGGCTTAGCTACACTTGGTGTGCATGCAATCACTTGTGTGCTTCAAACAGCACCTCCCTAGTTTCTAGGTTCCTGCCACACATGGTTGGCATACACCTTTAATCCCAAAACTTAGAAGGCATCATCTGTATGTTTGTGAGTTTGAGGCTAGCTTGGTCTACAAAACAAGTCCAGGATAGCCAGGACTAAACAGAGAAACCTTGTCTCAATAAACAAACAAAACAAAAACAAACAAAAGAAACCAAAACAGAGAGAAAACAAAAGCCAATATCTAGGCTCCTGAGTAAACTATGGCCCCAAGAGCCTAACACCTAAGGAGCTGGCCTGTGTTTGAAGATGGGAACGGACGTGTGCTGGTAAGGCAGTGCTCATGGTGGCTTGTGTACCTTCAGTGTGGCCCATGGCCAGCAGGTGCTTGCTCGTTCCTCCCCTCCCCTCCAAGATGCCTTTTTTTTTTTTTTTTTTTTTTTTTTGGTTTGAGTCAGGGTTTCTCTGTGTAGCCCTAGCTGTCTTGGAACTCACTCTGTGGACCAGGCTGGCCTCAAACTCAGAAATCCACCTGCCTCTGCCTCCCAAGTGCTGGGATTAAAGGCGTGTGCCACCACGTCTTTACTGTTTGATCCTCTGAGCCAGCCACCTAGGCCTACTTTACTTTTCTCTGGCAGCAAGAATGTGTGGCTAACTTAACCCAGCCTTTCAGAGTGGCCATATAAGCTGCTCTGGCAATGCGAGCTACAACGGGAAGAGCTTAGTGCTCTGGCTAAACTTCTCTCGGTGGAGCTGGTCAGGAGACAGCACATGCATGATGAAGTGTCATGGAGGGTATGCCGGAGCTTCAGGAGACGGCGTCAAGTGCCCAGCATGCAAAGCTGGTCTGGGTGCAGAACAGACGCTGTTCTGCTCTCTGAGTGTGCTGCTTTCTGTTCTGTACCCTGTGGGGCTCAGAACAAGTCAGAACCTTTGGCTGAGGCTTTCTGGTAAGAACTGTAGGTCCAATGACTACCAAACACTAGAGGACTGTCTTCTAACCCGCTCCTTGCCAATGGGCTCCCTGGCTTCTCCCTACCTAGCCTCTCACAGCCAGCCCTGCCATCCTGGCTCCAAAGTGAAACAGGGCCCCTCAACACCAGGGGATGCTGAGGTTGCAACTGAGGCCTAGTCCTGGGATGGATATAGATACACACACACACAGGCACACACGCATGCACGCACGCACACAGGTGAGTGTCGGAATGGCTAAAGGTAGCACCTTCTTTTCAGGTATGTCCAGGAGTGGGGTCATGGAAAGATGGGGGAGGATTTATCCCCAACTGTTGCTACTTAACAGGAAGACCTTGTGTTCAGCCCAGGGGACCTCGGCTCTGGAGTTCCTTCCCTGTTAGGACACCCTCCCTTACAAACTCACAGTGCCCCTAGCCAGAAAGCCTCAGGTTCACAGCTATCTTGAAACAAAAGGGGGAAATCATTTGAAATATAAATAAAGAATATATCGAATAAAAAAACCAAAACAAAACGAAACTTTACCCTGAGACTCCAGGACTTAGGGTGAGGCCACCCACCCATCCTCAACAGTACTCCCGAGGAATGGGTATGTGGACATTTCCCCACCATGCCCTGGGATGCCCCACAGCATCTGCTTTGGCCATAGTCTACAGCCATCAGAGAGCCACTTCTTAGGTGTTTTATGACTTTTATGGAATCACAAGGCCAGAGGAGCCAGTCCTGAAGGCAGGAGCACAGTAATGGCCTGGACTTGGAGGGATTCTGTGCCCTGCTACCAGAGGAAAATCCTAGCATACACCTAGGCAGGACAGGAATCCCAGTTTGTGTGCCTGCCAAGAGGAGGGACTCACCACACAGGAAGGCCACAGTCCGGAGGGTCTGCTGCATGAGGATCTGGGTGACTGGGGAGAGGTTATGGTGTGTATAGTGTGACATCACGATGCCAGAAAACAGGATTGCCATGATGCCTGGAGAGAGAGGCAGAGGGCAGACATGACAGCACAGAGACAGATGTGCAAACCAACGACACTTATCTCCAAACTCCCCAAACCACAAATATATTAGGGCCTAAGAAATTGGGAGGGGCTGGAAGGATGATCCAGAGGTAAAGAACACTGGCTGCTCTTCCAGAGGGGCCATGTTTGCTTCCTAGCACCCACAAGGCAGCTTTCCACTGTATGTAACTAAACTCCAGAGGATTCTAGATCCTCTCCTGGTGTCCACGAGTGCAAAGGGCGGGGTGGGGCTTGCTCTCTAGCTTCCCCCCAGACCCTCAGACCCCTGCTGTGCTGGACAGAAACCCTCGGCACTCCCAGCTTCACCTGCTCTTTACACCCTTGTTCTGCGGGAGAGCTGACCCTCCCTGATCCTGCTGCAAAATGAGGCCCTCCAGCTATCAAAAGAGATACCAGGAAGCCGGAAAGGTGGCTCCTTAGTTAGGAGTACTTGTTGCTTTTGTAAAGAACCTGGGTTTAGACATCATTTGACATGTGGATTGTGTCTTGGGTATTCCAAGATTCTAGAAAGGCTCAGTGCATCAGTGTAGGGGAATATCAGAACAGGGAAGTGGGAAGGGGTGGATGGGGGAACAGGGGGAGGTAAAAGGGCATATGGGACCTTTGGGGGATAGGGAGCCAGGAAAGGGGAAATCATTTGAAATGTAAATAAAGAATATATTGAATTAAGAATAAAAAGAACCTGGGTTTGTGTCAAAGGACATCTGACTTTTTTAAAAGTTAATCAATGTTAGGCTTTAATTACATCCTTAGCTAGAGGTCACCTTGTTTTGTGTGTGTGTGTGTGTGTGTGTGTGTGTGTGTTTATTTGGGTTTTGTTGTTGTTCCTCAGTAATCTTGTGACTTACACATTGTAGATTTTCATTTTATGGTCATAACCAACCATAAAATGTTTCATGGTATGTTAACTGGCTGACCATAAAACCATAGCATAACCTTTTCCATGATCATAAAAATAACTGAAAAATTCTGTTTTAGTGCCTGGTTTCCAACACCATAACATTTGAATCCTAGCACCACCATAGTAGCTAACAACCATACACAACTCCCAGGTACTCATGTGGTACGTAGTCATACACAAAAAATTATGTCTAACCAGGCATGGTGGCAAGCATCTTTAGTCCTAGCACTTGGGAGACAGAGGCAGGTGGATCTGTGATGAGTTTCAGGACAGTCAGAGCCACATAATACAGACTGTTCTCAAAACACAAACAGCCGGGCAGTAGTGGCACACACCTTTAATCCCAGCACTTGGGAGGCAGAGGCGGATTGAGGCCAGCCTGGTCTACAGAGTGAGTTCCAGGACAGCCAGGGCTACACAGAGAAACCCTGTCTCAGAAAACCAAAAAGAAAAAACAACAACAAAACCCACAAACCTTAAAAAAAAAAGAAAAAAAAAAAGAAAAAAATTACAAAAAAATGACACTAGACAAGGGTGCAGCTCTGGTAAGACATGTTCAGCATGTTCAAGGCACTGGTGAGAGCCAGGGCCCAGTACTGTAAGCACCCAAGGACTGGGAGGGCAGGTGTAGAGGGAGTGGTCTTGGGTTTAGATAAGAGCCATCAACACGCTGCTCATCTTGATGCAATGTTAACCAGAGAGGACCCCAAGCTACAATGCTATCACCATCCAGATCGCCGCTGCAGCCACCAAGAGAGGTGCTGCTATGACTGACAGTAGGGCCGTAAATACTTGTTCCTGAGATTAAAGGCTCAGGAGGCAATAGCCTGACACTGAAGTGTGGAAATTCCTGAGGTCTATCATAGGACAGTGCCGCTAAAATCCAGCAGGGGGCAGTGTGGCCAAAGGGTTCTAGGTGGCCAAGGTGCACTGGCCAGGGGGTAAGAACACCAAGGACACTTGGTATACCAGTGGCCATCAGGACTGATGCACTGCTCTTTGTTAGGCCGCTGCAGCCCTGCTGGGGCAAGACCAGCTTCACTTCTGAGATGATGGGAATGTGTTTCCTTACAAACCAATGCAAACAGTTACATTCCCTGTGGATAAACACATGGATGCCATGTCTGACCATCTGTTCACTTGTGCCCTTGACTTTGAATCAGGTACCAATCACTGTATGTCACATGACTTCATCTAGTGACATCTAGAAATAACCATTAATAATGTAGCTCATGGTGATCAAAGAAGACCCAGTAGAGCCTGGTCTGTGTGGTGCTTTTCCTCCACAGCCCTTACCTAAGGTGATCAACTGATGTCATGAAGAGCCCTCCCCATTCGGCTGCACAGGGGACAAGGCAGGAGACTTGCTCTGGATTTGCAGAGCCTCCACATCCAGGCTGGTGTCCTCATAACTTGACAGAGAGCAGCCACAGGATCCACACCACTTGGGGCAAAAAGGTGAGAGAAAGGGGCTACTGACTGAGTCAAAAGTATGAAAGGTCCTAGGAGCAGCGCTTGGTGGACGGCTCCTCCCCTTGCAGTTGGGAGCCCAGGAAGCCAGTGTCTGATCTTACCACCTCTCTACCTGCCTAACAATTTGAATAAGGAGTTGGCAGGGGCCCATCCAGGGGATGTGGAGGTTGAGCCTGTGTGACAGCCAGACAAGGGGCATACGGCCGCCAGCTCAGTTGAGGAGGCAGAGGCAGGAGATTACAAGCCCAAAGCTAGCATGGGCTGCCTAGTGAAACTCCCATCTTGAAAATCAAAACAAACAACACATTTTCGTGTGTCTAAGAAGGCCCGCTACAAGCCGGGCAGTGGTGGCGCACGCCTTTACTCCCAGCACTTGGGAGGCAGGTGGATTTCTGAGTTCGAGGCCAGCCTGGTCTACCGAGTGAGTTCCAGGACAGCCAGAGCTACACAGAGAAACCCTGTCTCGAAAAACCAAAAAAAAAAAAAAAAAAAGAAGAAGAAGAAGAAGAAGAAGAAGAAGAAGAAGAAGAAGAAGAAGAAGGAGAAGAAGAAGAAGAAGAAGGCCCGCTACCCACTACACTGTGGCAGAGCAGCCCAGTGTGCTTTCCTTGCTGGGGAGGCAGGATCCGAACATCAGTTCAGGAGTTAACACATCGCTGTCCAATTCCAGCCGGGATGCAGCATGTGTGTCCTTGTTTTGCTTCTGTGCTGTGTACACTGTTTGTACACATCCATGAGGGCGCACACGGGCAAATGTGTGCATGTGGAGTTGTGGGTTGACATCAGGGGTCTTCCTTTATTGATCTTTTTTTTTTTGTTTTGTTTTGTTTTTTGTTTTTCGAGACAGGGTTTCTCTGTGTAGTCCTGGCTGTCCTGGAACTCACTCTGTAGACCAGGCTGGCCTCGAACTCAGAAATCCACCTGCCTCTGCCTCCCAAGTGCTGGGATTACAGGCGTGCGCCACCACCACCCGGCTATTGATCTTATTTTTAAGGCAAGGTCTCTCACTGAACCTGTAGCTCATCAATTTTGCTCGACTGACCAGCCATCCTCCTATCTCAGCACCCTGGCACTGAGGCTCTGGATACAGGCGCGCCCCACACTCAGCTCGTCCTTGAGCAGGGCGGCCCAGGCTCTTTTCCTGCTCTCCCAGCCTTTGCTTCCCCATGGAGCCATCTTCCCAGCCTCTGCCTCAAACAGATCGCACTTACCTACACGTGCGCACGTGCGTAGCTGCTTCTCACATGCGTAGCTGCTTCTCACCTTTTACCATGAAGAGTTGGAGAATTAAGCCACCTCGGCAGTGTGATTGTTTCTAAACTCCTGACCTCCTGCTGCACCTCAGCTCCTTACCCCTGGTGGGTACTGTCCCTATCCTTTGTCAACCTCAGTTCCCTTGTGGTAGAACAGGGGCATCCAGCGTGTGACAAAGCCTCTGTGGAGCCGTGGTCCCGGCATGCTGGGCACTGCCTCTTACCTGACAGGGAGATCCCCTCTGCCAGCCCATATGGCAGGTAAGCAAAAATGATCATCATGCCAAACTCCAGGGAGGGCGTTTTCCTCAGATCGATGTGCTTCAACACATGGCACAGGTGTCAAGGAGAAAAGGATAAAGGGCGCTGCATAGGCATGTGGCAAGGCGATGAGGGGAGGGCCGCAAAGATGCCGACTGGGGCACGGTTACAGTGGAAATTTCTCAGAGTTCCCTTCTTTGTAGAAATGAGAATCTGACAAGACATTCAGAAATGCTGACTTAGAGACTGGGGCTGCAGACACAGGCCACTCTACTGCCTGCTCTAGGAGACTCACCACCCTGCTGAATGGCCTGTCTTTCCTGCCCCTTCACAACACCATACTCATGCCCCTGGGGACAAAGAGCCCATGTTCCCAGGCCCCAACTGGAGCTGAGTTCCCACATACCTGCCTGATTATCATATATGCTCCTTGAAGGCAGCCAAGCTTACCCCCACCATGGCCTGTAGCGCATGCCCTTTCCCACTCTTCTACTGCCTCTCTCCTTTGTGGGGGGTGGGGAGGCCAGCACTCCCCACACACTTTGCTTCTCTCTCAAACAGGATCTTGCTATGTGGCCCTATTGACCTCAAACTTGTGGAATCCTGCCTTGGTCTCCCACATGCTAGGGTTACAGGCATGCACCTCTGTCTCTGATATGCCTTTTATGAGTGTGAGCAGTTTGCCTGCATGCCTGTGTACACATATGCCCAGTGCCCACAGAGGCCAGAAGTGTCGGATCCCCTAGAACTGAGTTTCATGGGTGTGAGGCATGTGGATACTGGGAACTGAACCTGGCTCCTCTCTAGTGCAGACGGTGCTCTTAACTGCTGACCTCAAGTCTGGGAAACACCCGCACCGAGTGTTCTCCTCACTCTGCTGCTCGGACAGCTGCTGTCGACTGACTCCATGCCTTCGACCTCCGGCCAGAGAGAATAATAGAAAACATACCTGGACCGGGCAACAATGTCCCAGCTGAATGAGACAAACTGCTCCAGAGAGGCCATGTAGCCATTTCGGAGACGTGGGCCGGGTGACTGCAGAACTACTCTGGAGCCTGCCCTACTTCTGTGTGATAAGCTGTCAGCAGCGGTGAGGGCCACACTGCTTCTAGGAGCCTTTCTTTCTCTAAGAGCCTGAGCTCGTAGGCAGCACACACAGTACTAACAGTGTGGGTGTGGATGGCGCCTCCCTGAAGGCCCTTCCCATCCTTTCAGACAGGTTCTCATGGAGGGGGTGGGGGAGGACTTTCAGAGCTCCGACTCTGTGGTTAAGAGCCGCCCCACTGAGTTCAGTTTCCTAGTACCCACAACAGACAGGCAACTCACTGCATAACCATGGTGGCTGTCCTGGAACTTGACTCACAGAGATTGAAAGAGTCTAAAGCTGTGTGTCACACCACCCAGCTTCCCCATGGCCTCTTTAGACACTGTATACACATGCACATATCCTCTCCCCAGTTAAATTAAATCTAAAACAACCTACGGTTTATAAGAAAATTCCCAGTTTTCTGGATGTGAAAACCAAGACAGCAATGGAACAGCATTATCTGCACATGGTTCTTACCCGTCGGTGGCAGGACACCAAGTCAAATCTGCCACCTGACAGTGTGGCTTTGCCCTCCTCCTAGCACTCGACAGGCAGAAGAAAGTGAATGAGTCTGTGTGCTGAGGCCAGACCAGTCTGCATAGTGAGTTCCAGGACAGTCAGGGCTCTGTAGAGAGACCCTGTCTCAGAGAGGAAGGAGGGAAGGAAGGAAGGAGGGAGGGAAAGAACAGAGAGAGAGAGAATGGCGTCCTAGAGCGTGCTGGCAAGCCTGTGGTCAGTAGGATATCAAGGTCAAGGCCAGCTGAGGGGACCCTGCTGTCCTGATGAGAAATGTAAATGTTCTGATACTTCAGAGGTTAAAGTTAACCTTGGGCTTAGACCACTTCTCAAACCACAGCTCAGCCCAAAACCTTCTTTTAAACACAGCTTCACATTAAATTGGTCCCAGAGCCGGGCGGGGGTGGGCGCGCCTTTAACCCCAGCACCGAGGACACGGAGGCAGGTGAGCTCTGTGAACCTACTGCCAGCCTTGGCTACTCAGTGCCAGCCTGGGCTACAAAGAGTTTCAGGACAGCCAGGGTTACGTGAAGCCCTGTCTCAACAAACAAAGAAAGTTGGGTCCCTGAGGAAGCGGAGAAAATAGCAAGTGGCGCCATCAAGCGTGATCCCTGCGCCTGTGCTCCATGCCAAAAGGATATTAATGCCGAGATCAAGCCAGTCAGCGTGCCAAGCGCTGCGGAACCAAAGAACATTTTGAGGAAGTAGCCGAGGGCCTGTGAGAACGTTTGCCACCCACTGACATCTGACATATGTTTTCTTGTTAGACCTTCAGCCGTGCTAGGAAAGAAGAAAACAGAGAGAATTAAAGTGCTCCTGACCCAGTCTTTAAGTCAGCGGGGTATCACTCACTACCATTCGACCTACCTGTCCCTGCACATTTCTATGGTCGGGCACCTACATCCAGGCACTGAGGTGGTTTCTGGGACTTGGAGGAGAGGGCAAAGGCTGTTTTCAAGTGCTGTCCTGGGTAATTAGGGAAGAGGTCCAAGAGCTCTGAAAATAGGGTATGCATCCCATTCAGGCTGGGTTCGGGGCAATCCAGGCCACTCCAGAGGGGACGCAGGCTGAGCTTCTATGGAGGAGTCAGGGGTCTCGGCATGGATGTGCAAGAAGCCTCCAGGCTGGAGACAGTGCGAACATTCAAGTGCATGCAAGATGTGGTTTGGGAGGGCCAGTGGTTTACCTCAAAGACCTCAGCTGCCAAATGCTGAGCAGAGGAATCCTAGGTGGGGCTCTGGCAGGAAGTCAGGTGGGATGGAGGCTGGGGACAAAACTAGAGCTTCAGGCTAAGAGGGGACCCAGGGAGCCCAGCAAGGAGCTGGAAGGTCCTTTCATGTGTTAGCAAAGCAGCTGTGGGAAGCCCGCCAACAGCAGCTCCGTCTCTGAAGAGAAGGTCCCAACTCCTAAAGAACTGCTCTTGATAAGTCAGACAGAGGGTACCCTGTGTTCCAGTCTGCCTCAGCAGCTTACACGATACCCTCAAAACACACAAAGTGGGGGCTGGAGCGATGGCTCGGCGGTTAAGAGCACTGACTGCTCTTCCTCAAGTCCAGATTTCTTTTTCAAGACAGGGTTTCTCTGTGTAGTCCTGGCTGTCCTGGAACTCACTCTGTAGACTAGGCTGGCCTTGAACTCAGAAATCCACCTGTCAGCTGGGCATGGTGGCGCATGCCTGTAATCCCAGCACTTGGGAGGCAGAGGCAGGCGGATTTCTGAGTTCGAGGCCAGCCTGGTCTACAGAGTGAGTTCCAGGACAGCCAGGGCTATAGAGAAACCCTGTCTCGAAAAACCAAAAAAAAAAAAAAAAAAGAAAAAGAAATCCACCTGTCTCTGCCTCCCAAGTGCTGGGATTACAGGCGTGCGCCACCCACGCCCAGCTCAAGTCCAGATTTCAATTCCCAGCAACCACATGGTGGCTCACAACCATCTGTAATGGGATGACTTTTTCTGTTTTGTCTGAAGACAGCAACATTGTACTCATATACATAAGTTAAAAAAAAAAAGAACGAAAACAAAAAAACAACATGCAAAGTGACCCCCCTTAAAACACACACATACACAAACGCACGCACACACGCACACACGCACAGTACCAGCTGCTCCTAAGTGTGAGCCCAGCCTGGACCCCTGAGCTCTCTCTAATCTCTTCCCTCTGGGCTGGCCGACATGGGCATCGGTATTCCTTGCAGGTCATTCTTCACCATGCCTGGCTCTGCTAACTCACCTGTCCCTTAGGACAGTCCCCTCCTCCCCTCCTGAGCTAGTCACAGAGGCCAACCCATGTCCAGGTCTCTATGAGGAGCCTCTCCTTCAGAGCATGTGATAACGACAGCCGTGTTCTCTCCATCCTGTGACTGAGTGTCCTGGGCCTACTCACAGCCCAGCCCAGCACATATCCAGTGCTGTGAACTCTTTGGCTTCGCTAACTGCTATTCCATCGGAAAGGAGATGAAGTCTCTCTGATCAAAGAGCAACTTGGCCAGGTGAGCTCAGATCCCTTCAGGGGGTCAGATCTTCCTTCAGGGGACAGAAGATGGCTCAGAAGTACCTGGAGCAAAATCTGAAGGCCAACTGCTGAAAGATGGGTTCTCAGGTCTAAACTTGGTCTGTGTACAAGTGTCCACATATACAAAATAAATAGCAGTGTTAACTAAAAAGAATTCTCTTGGCTGGGTGATGGCATACACCTTTAATTCTATCAGTTGGGAAGCAGAAGCAGGTGGATCTCTATGAGTTAGAGGCCAGCCTGGTCTATAGACCAAGTTCTAGGACAGCTGAGGGTACACAGAGAAACCTGTCTGGAAAAAACAAAAAGGACCTCTCTTCACACAAGTCTCCATCCAGAGTTCCTGTCACTCTGTCCGTCTTGTTTCCCAGCAGATAGATTGATCACCTGGGGAATGTGGATGGAAGGAAGGCTTGGCTGCCCAAATCCCCAGTGGACAACACCTCCAGACTCTGTGTAAGAATGCACAGGGAGTCCAGCTACTGCTCAGGACACATCTGCTGAGGCACTGGGAGTCCCTGAGCCAGGGTCTGTCATCTGGGAACAGAGTTGACATCAAAAGGGTATTGGTGGCCACACATGCAGGTCTCACCCCCCTGCCTCCTGCCTGGGAATCAGAAGGCCTAAATGCAGGCCTAGATCCTCAGAACCATGTAAGAATAAACTCCTACATCTGTCCCATGGCTTGATCCTGTCTTCAGAGACCCTGCCATGGCTTGTCTGATGCCTGAGACCTGCCATGGCATGTCTGATGCAGAGCCTGAGAGGTCCCTGGAACCCGCCATGCTCTTGTTTCTCTGTCCATGGCGTTAATGACTTTCCCAATAAACTACTTCCTGCCCTAGTGATCTACTTCAGTGTCCCTCACGCGCACACCCACCCACTCCAAACCTCTCACCATGGCTTCTTTCTTTATTATTAATATCAGCTTTCTTTATTTCAGGCTAAAATAGGCTAATTTGCTGCCTACCCCCAAAATAACTAGTTGTCATAGACGAGGACCAGCAAACAGCTTGGCACCTTCAAAGGCATGGAGCATACTTAAACCCTTGAGGCATAAGATGGGGTTCCCTCCACAGCAACTGACATAAGAACAACTGTGACAGCGGCAACCAAAGCTAGAAACAGCAACTGGGGAACTGAGGTAGAAAGATCAGGAGTTCAAGACAGCTTAGGTTATAGACTGTTCCAAAAATAAACAAGCAACAGGCTTGCCAAAGCATTAACTAAATCCACAAGTGGTCTAGACTTCAAGGGGAACCAGAATAAATCCACAAGTGATCTAGAGTTACAGGAGAACCAGAAGGGCTTTACTCTGTGGCAGCATCTGAAGGAAGGCTCTTCACTGGCATATCTCATCTCATTTGCAAAGGTGAGACCTGACCACTCTGAGAACTGTTGGCCAGCATCCCCTGATAACCCAGGATGGACTTCAGCTGGCTTTGGTAGATCAGAAACCAATGACAAGGGGACCAGCCTTCTGTCTCCGCTCTTCCTGCTTCTGTCTGGAAATGCTCACTGGCTGCCAGGCCTGGCCCGGGACGGACAGACAGATGGCCGGCCTTTCCAGAGCCCTCCAGGCCTGGCCTGGCACGGACAGACGGCCTTTCTGGAGCCCTCCAGGCCTGGCCTGGCACAGACGGCCTTTCCGGAGCCCTCCAAGGCCTTCCTGCCCCTCCCTTGCACTTCCGGTCTCTCTGGCCCACTGTGGACAAAGTCAGCTGAACCCGACTGGAATCGGAAGCGCATAGGCAAGAGTGTGCTGAGCCCAGAGAACCTGAGGGTGATGGAGGCAGCCATGACAACAGGAAAGGAGGCTGCCTTTTGTGCAAGTATGCAAGCCACAGAGCCACCTGCGGGAACTGGCTCGGGTGGCCTCCAAAGCCAGTCTCCCAGTAGATATGTAAGGATGACATCTTCTATTTGTTTCAAAAGTCTCTCTTCATATTGGCAATTGTGTGGCAGAGGCCCGGGGAAGCTGACATTTTCCTACTGACAGATTTTCCTCAAAGAAATCAGAGACAAAACAATTGAGTTCTCCCCCACACCCCACCCACCTACCCACCCCCAACAATAAAAACAGCTCTTGCTATCACCTCCAAATAGGCAATTCCTCATCTTTTTTTTTTTTTTTTTTTTTTTTTTTTTTTTGAGACAGGGTTTCTCTGTGTAGTCCCGGCTGTCCTGGAACTCACTCTGTAGACCAGGCTGGCCTTGAACTCAGAAATCCGCCTGCCTCTGCCTCCCAAGTGCTGGGATTACAGGCGTGCGCCACCATGCCCGGCGGCAATTCCTCATCTTAATGCTTAGCCAGCTAGCTGGATGAGATGAAGGCAATATCCAGCACTAAAGAGCTTTCAGAGGAGAGCATTTTGGTACAAGGTTCTATGTAGCTGGGCCAGGCTGGCCTCAAACTCCTTATGTAGTGGAGGCTAACCTTTAACTTCTGATCCTCCCTGCTTCTATCTCCCAAGTGCTGGGGTCACAGGTCTGAGCTGCCATACCCAGTTGTATGTGGTGCTATGGATTGAGCCTCGACGCACACGATGGGCAAGCACTATATCAACTAAATTAGACTTTCAGGAAATATCTTACAAAAGAAAGAGTTGCTATAAATACTATAAAGGCCTCTGTGGGGGTCTGATAGGAATGGCCCCCACAGACTCGTGTTTGAATGCTTGGTCCAAGGGAATGGCATTGTTAGGGGGTGTGGCCTTGTTAAAGGAAGTGCGTCACTGTGGGGGTGGGCCTCGAGATCCCCTATGCTCAACCTAAGCTCAGTGTGGCACAGTCGCCTCCCCTGCCTGCAGATCAAGATGTGGAACTCTAGCCGGGCGTGGTGGCGCACACCTGTAATCCCAGCACAGGGATTTCTGAGGCAGGCAGATTTCTGAGTTCGAGGCAAGCCTGGTCTACAGAGTAAGTTCCAGGACAGCCAGGACTACACAGAGAAACCCTGTCTCGAAAAGCCAAAAAAACAAACAAACAAACAAGATGTGGAACTCTCAGCTCCCTTCATCTCTTCATCTCCATGTCTACCTACACTGTGCGATATGTCCACTATGACAATAATAAACTAAGCCTCTGAAACTGTAAACTAGCCCTTTAAATGTTTCCTGTTCTAAGAGTTGCTGTGATCATGGTGTCTCTTCACAGCAACAGAAACCCTAACTAACACAACCTTATGGCATGATGCATAACAATTTCCCACCTAAAACTACAGGCATTTTTACCAAGAGAAAGCCAGTGTGAGAACAGTGGGTAAACATGTCAATATATCCAAAGTGACACCCAGTTATTGATGTTATCCTACACAATTTTATCAGCTGTGCTCAAGGGGAAAATTACAAGCTAATGTTGGGGTATAAGCCATCCAACTACAGTGCGCATATACTGACAGCAAATTGCTACCAGTAATCACCAGAGAGAAAAGATCCACACATGTCACTGTCACATATAAATGGCCCACACTGGCCTCAAAGTCACTATGTAGTCAAGGATCTAGCTGTCCTGGAACTCACTCTGTAGACCAGGCTGGCCTAGAACCCACAGAGACCCACCTGCCTCTGCCTCCTGAGTCTCTGATTAAAGGCATGTGCCACCACCACCTGGCTAATATATACCGTTTAAAAAATAAAAAATAAACAAATTTTCACCTTCCAAAGTCCCCTTTCCATAGCAGCACCTCAGCATATAAAGGAATCTGTTTTCTTTTAGAGATGTGAGGAGACGGTGTCAAGCAACCAGTAAAGGAGAGGAGGGCTGTCTGCCCGTTTGCCCCGTGGAGCTGGGCACGGCACCAGATTCTTGTGGGTGAGCACTAGTCCTCACTAATCCAGGGTTACTGCACAGACTCCAATCCCTCACACGGCTAACACAGGTCAACCAAGGGAGCATAACCCAGACCACTGCAAAAGAGGCTGTGAGGTGGGACCTGGGAAAGTAATTTCTGAGAAGCCCTTCAAAGATGCTGAGAGACACTGAGGTCAGAAAACACAAGCAACTCCCTGTGGCAGCCTGGCTGTGACATACTCCTGGGGCACAGACCACTTGTCAGAGTGGCAGGATGCAGTAGTTAGCTGATCACATAGGGACCAGCCTGTGTGCTGGCATCAGTGTGCTGTAGGGACCTTCCAGTCTTTCCTACTTACTTGGTGAGGACAATGGAAACTGCATCGTTGAGAATGCTTTCTCCAAACACCAGCATGTTGAGCACAGGGTCCACGTGCAGTGCGTTGAAGATGGCAATGGTGGCGACCGGGTCGACTGCAGATATCAGGGAGCCAAACGCGAAGCTGCAGGAGAGAGGCGAGGGCAGACTGTGGGACGTGCTGCCGGCTCCCACAGCTGTGCTGGGGAAGTGACGCCAAGATGGCTGCTCAGGGGCCAGCAGAGGCTGCGCTTTCCCGCTCACCCCACGCCTGGTGCAGGGGCAGGGAGGCCAGGACAAGGTGCTGAGCGCCTGGTTTCTCAGCAGCGGTACTGCTCACTGTTTTAGGCACTGCTGCACAATAGTCTACTTACCCTGGCACACACTGCCCCAGCCTCCTTGGCCAGAAAGTCCTATAAAGGACTGGCTTTAGCCTCTGCTCTGCCACCAGGTCAATTGTGCCAATTGTAACCAAACCCAGCCTCCAATCAGATTTGCAACATCCAAGAAAGTGCTGAAAGTCAGCAGCTACCAGAGGGTGCAGCATGGGCTGCGGACTGGAAACTGGGCCCTTGGGTCTTACAGGCAGCTCTTGACTCTAAGGTGCACTGCCACCAATACCTGCCTAAGCTCACCAGCAAACTGGTGAGCCTAGGCTTACCACGCAGGCACTGGCCCCAAGCCCTTTACTACTCTTACTATCTAGCCCCAAGCCAGTGGTCCTGTCCTGGGGGGTGGGTATAGCCAGAAGCAGAGGCTTAGGCCAACTTAGGAAGAGGCCATGAGAGTCGGGCTAGAGCGACTGCTAAGAATGCATGAGGCCCTCGGTTTGGTTCCAAGCACCATAAACTAGGTGTAGGGCGCACACTTTGGGACCCAGCACTTAAGACCCTTCACTGTAGGTGAAGGGTGAGGAGCTCAAGGTCACAGCAAGTTCCAGGTCAGCCTGAACTGTGAGACCAGCTCAGAAAACCAAAGACATAATAAAATGCCTGGAACCTTGAACCCCCAGGAGGAGGTGGGGTTGGACTCATCTGACTGGGATGATTGAGCAGCCCTACAGAAAGAACCATGCTGATGGGAGGAAGTCGATGAGGCGGGCCAATCACCCCTCCCCCTCAATTATCAATTCATAAGTGCACAGCTCCTGGGGATGGATGTAAGAGTCTGAGGCAGCCAGGAGAGAATGAGAGCCCAAAGGATGTTCACCCTCCCCCCCCTCCCCGTTGCCACACCCTGCCTCCCTCATCAAAGATGAGCACATGCATGTGAGCTGCCTGCTGCCCCATCTCTTGTTTTCAGGATCAGTGTGAGCACAAGCCAGAGCCCTAGACAGAAGGCAGGCAGTGGGAGTGGGGTAGGGAGGGGGACTGAGGAAAGCAGCTCCACCCAGCAGCCAGGGGGCCATGGCCCTCAGGCCCTGCACTGCCAGCCAGGCCCAGGCCCAGGCTCTCTACCTTTTTGTCCTTGTCACACACAGTAACAGCAAGGAAGATCAATGGCTCAACTGTGCCCCAAGGGTCAGTGAGCTGTGCTCTGCAGGTTTTCAACAGAGTGCATTAGGCTGGCAGCCTCTGGTCTCCCTGCCCAGCACCACAGCCTATGGGAGCGGAGCTGTCTTCCTGCCTTCTGGTCATTTGCAGCAAGGGGCTCCAGGGCTGGGCATAGTCCACAAGCTTGGACTAGCTTTACCAGGCCACTGGGAGAAGACTGACTCCTGGCGAGGTGCTCGGAGCTGTCTGTGTCCACGTGAAGGAACAAAGGGAAGCGGACAGCAGTGGGGGAGAGCTGCTCCGAGGTCGGAGAGGAGCATGTCTGGGGTGCTGAGCTAGGCCATCAACTCAAAGCTCTCCAGCCGTATGAGCCTTTTCTGTTGCTAACAGACTGCAGGTACACAGTGAGAAGCCTGGGCAGTACTTAGTTAGCTACGGTGGCCTTTTGACCAGAACTCTGGGGTCAGGCTTCACAGGCATGCCTGAAGAGAAGGAAGCAGCGCAGAGGCTGGAGCTGCCGCTGGGGAGGGGCTGCAGGTGCTCACTGCGCAGTGTCTCCTTGTCTGAGTCACACTCTTCAGAATACAAAGCTGAGGACAAGCCTAGTGGAGAGAAGCCAGCACATCACACTGGTGCCTGCTGGAAACTCAATCGGTGTGCGGGTCTTTCTGACCCACAAGGCCCGACCAGCAGTAGTTCTCCATCTACCCTCAGGACCCTGTCCTTGAAGGGCTTCACACAACTGGCTCAGGCTAAAAATGTGTTGTTATTCTCTCCCTCAAAAGTTAGTAATACCAACAAAACCTGAAAAGACAGTACATTGGGACTCAGGGAGGAACAGGACAGGTAAAAGAAAGAAAAAAGAGGTGGGGAAGAGGGGGGCAGAGAGGAGACTAGGCTGTCGAGGTGCTATAGCCTACCCAGGGCAAACACAGACATAGCTATGTTCTCTGGAGTGCAAGGCCACGAAGGCAGCCTATGGATTAATGAGAAAAATGGTGTTGTCAACACTCAAAACCTGGAGCAAAGGGCTGGGCGCAGCACACCATTAATGCCAGCACTTGGGAGGCGGAGGCAGAGGCAGAGGCAGAGCTAGATAGAAGTAGGCGGATCTCCATGAGTTTAAGGCCAGCCTGCTGTACAGTGATTTCCCAGTCAGCCACGGCTAGTGAGACCCTGTCTCAAAAAAATAAAATAAAAATAAAAACAAACAAACAAAAACAAAGAACAAAATGGAAGCAAGGTATGGTAGTAACCATGCATACCCTCAGCACTGGGGAGGTGGAAACAGGAGGATCAGAAAGCCAAGGTCACTCTTAGCTATACAGCAGGTTTGAGGCTAACCTGTCTGCATGAGATATCAAGTCAACAAAAAAACACCTTAAAAAAAATTGGAAATCTCACCATAAGCACTTACAAACTTGGCTTTTAAAAATACACAGTGCGTGCATGTGTGAGGGTGGCAGGCAGGATTCCTGCCCCTTAGCTAAGAACAAGTGTAGATGGATTTTTTTTAGCAGAGTGGCCTCATAGACACACAGCGTCCACTTAGCACATGAAGTCCTGGGTTCCATCCCCAGCCTCAGAAAAGCTTTTTAAACATCTGGTAATTGCAGGCTGCACGTCCACATGGCAATCAGGAGGAACTGTGGAGTTCTGTCCCCTGCAGACACAGTGCTGGCCTGTGGCCACTGTCAAACCCACATGACCCTGGCAGCTTCTATTAAGGCTCTGCTGTTGTAAATAGCAGGCCCTATCTGTTGGACAGAGAAGGGGTATCTGCACAGGGTGAGGCTGGCCGGACTCTCCTGCTCAGCAAACACTGCTTTTGTCTCTCCGCCTGACCACTCGGCTACTGGCCCTAACTCCATTCCACACCCTGATCCACACTGCTTCTCACGGGCATCCTCCCAGGCAGGCAGGAAGCAGCACCTTCCCTACGTGTGGCGTGCCTGGGCACTCCTCTTCCCCTGGCAGCACACTTAGCAAACACCAGGTGCTGGCTCTGCTGCACTTCAGGCTCCTGCAGGAAGGAAGGTGACTCGGGCTGCTTGACTACGTATCCAAACTTCCTGAGCTCTTCACACATCTGTAATCCCAACACTTGGAAGGCTAAGTGAGGCAGGAGGATTGCCTCAAGTTTGGGCCCAGTCTCAGCTATATACTGAGTTCCCTAGGCTACAAAGTGAGGCCCTGTCACAAAGAGGAAAACTTTTTTTTTAAACAAAAAAACCCTCCAATATTCCCACGCGGGAGGGTGAGGGATGGGCACAGTGGCTCGGGCTTGCTGTCAGAGGCTCATCCCCACAACAGTTCGGAAGCTCTGGTCTGTGCTACCTTGCAGCTAGAGCCCGACATTCTCAGCTCATGGGTCCGATCTGGGTGGAACTGAGTTGTCCTCGACCCTCCTGCACAGCTTCCCACGGGCCAGCAGACAGGTGCGGAGAGCAGACACAGGACAGAACAAACTCAGCGCTGCAGACTTCTCAGGCTGGGCTAGGCCTGGGTCCTTCTCTAACTCTTGACTGGGCCTTCTGAGACGCAGCTGCCCTAGCTGCTTCTCCCCTGAGGACTAAGGAGACTCTAAGAGCACAGTGTCTGCTGGAATGGCAGCAGATGCAGAGGTGTCCACCCCAGGGCCAGGTCCTGCCTGTTTCCCCTAATCTTGGTGAGAATGCCAGAGTCAAGGGTCTCACCCTACTCTCTCCTGCTCCACTCTTAGGAAGGTGAGCTTCTGGCTATAAAGGAAACTAAATCTTTGCTTATTTGCTTTTGCAGAGTTGGGGATTGAACCCAGGGCCTCATAAATGGCAGGCACGGGTTCTGCCCCTGAGCTATATATGTATATCCATGCTCTAAAGACAATGCTTAAGGAAAGTACATGCTATGGCTTGGAGATGTGCCAAGATAGCTAATTGATCATTAATTCCCTCCAAAGCTTAAGTGAAATCACTCATTCCAATCAGCAATGTTATGATCAGGAGTCTTTAAAAGTATCAATATAATTCTGAGTCGTTTCAGAGACAAATTAATTCAGAACAGATTCTATACTGGAAACATTGGTAAGCCAGGCAGGGAAGAGGGGAAGGACCACACCCAGGAAGCCACGTGCAGAAAACGGCCCGGCCTGAACAGCAGCCGCACGGGGGAATTACAGTGTGAAAGATTTACCTGTCTGTCATGTTGAGTTTAGAGATTACATCAGCCTGTAAAATAAAACACACAAACACACAGACACACACAAAAAGATTCCCTGGAGAACAGCCAGGAAGATTAAAATGTCCATCAGTGCTTTCTCCTCAACTAACAAGGACATCATTTTCAGTTCCCACTGAAAACAGGGAAACCCCCAGGGCTGCTGTGAGCACATGTGGGCATCTGCCCCGAGTGTGCGCACTCTGCTCCTCTCCCAGCCTGGCAGCTGTGCTTCTCTGCTCTAAAGGCGACTCTCTTAGCCCTGAAGAAGCATCTAGGGACGTTTCAGGGCAGACCTGACCTAGGTTGTGGAGTTGGCTGTGAAGGGAACAGAGTCAGCGGGAGTGGGCTGTGGCCACCAGGAGAAAGAGCAGCCGCCCGCAGGGCAACCTGCTGCAGTCAATCGTTAGTTCTCAGCCCTAGGGTGGCTGCACTTTCTGCAGACAACACAGGAAGTGGGTGGTGCATGGCACCCAGTGACACTGCCAAGGACTCATTCCAGTTGAAGTAAGCTGATAGGAAGCCCTCAGCCCAGAGCATTGGCTACTGCCTCAGAGAAGGGCTGACAATGGCAGGAGCACCTAGGAACTGAGCAACTGACTCATGGCCGGCTTTGGTTGAAGTGCAAGTCTTCACTCGGGCCTGCTCCAGACCCGCGAACACAGCTGCCACTGCGCACTGTGAACGGCGGCACCTACCGCATGCAAGTCTGCTTCGAGGCACTCCAGCTTTAGAGACCGGTTTGTAAGGAAAATCAAGTATCTGGGTGATAATTCCAGACTCCACAGTCACATGCATGAATGGGGACTCCCTGCTAGGAGAGCACACACTCCCGGCACCTCTGGCAGAAGGCGCCTGTCCCACCCTGCACTGCCTCCAACCCAAGTCTTCAGGGTCACCAGGGATGCTCTTCTTACCTGACCCAGAAAGTAAATTCCTCCACCTACTACAAAAGCCGAGATTGCCGTTCCAAAGACAGCGAAGAGAGTGATGGAGCCGATGTTCTGAAAGAAGTTCCCCTGGGAGAAGGGGCGGGGGAGAGGCCAGTTGGTAAGGCGGGGAAGATGCGCCAGCCCTCCTTCAACTGTGGTCTCTCCAAGGCGGCACTCTCACATGAGGGCCAGGGCTGCTGCCTGCCCTGCCCTGATGGCTGGAACCCCTGCCACCATGTCTCTGCTTTCCTGTCTCACAGGTCCCTCACCCTGGCCCAAGAGCTAACCAGTCTCAACTGTCCCCAGCCCCCCTCTCTACTGTCTACTGCTCCCAGAACAACCTCTGCAAAAGCCCCGCCTGATGGCACCTCGATTCCCACCTGCATTTGAGATGCATGTGAGCCCCAACCCCTAGGTGAACTCTGCTGCCATACAGGGCCCTGGGCCCCAGCCACAGGGCGCAGCATCCCGGTCCTCTGTGCCTCACGCTAAGCCTCCTGCAAAGGGAGGGGTCTGGCTGTGCCCTCAGCACTCGCCATGTGCAGCTGACTCCTGTCTTTCCCACAGGCTCAGGCTCAGGAGAACAGTGGCACCTGTCATATGGGCGATGCTCAATACACGGGGTGGGAACAAACAACCATGGTCCATGTTTCGCCTCAGTCTAACACCTACACTATCACAGTTGTCCACCCAAATTAAAAGGTGCAATTTGAAAAGGCTATTAAGTTCAAAAATCAGGATAATGGTCATTGTGAGGTTCCAAAGAAACCTGGGACAAATGGCTGAGTGCCTATTAACACATCAAAGCAGACACTGGCCCAGGTAGTCCTGGTTCCTCTCAGCACCTTTTCCTCCAGACTCCTCCCTAAACCTCTTCAGCCCTCAGCTTCCCTTCCCTGCCCCCAGTTTCTCTTTCCTAATATAACTTAAAACATCTTGGTCACAGGTTCTCTTGGCTCTACTCCTGGATCTCTAGGTCCACTCACTCCTTTCTCTCTCCTCTCATGGCTAGGTCTGTTCTACGATGTCCACTAGGTCTGTTCTACGATGTCCACTAGGTCTGTTCTACGATGTCCACTAGGTCTGTTCTACGATGTCCACTAGGTCTGTTCTACGATGTCCACTAGGTCTGTTCTACTATGTCCACTAGCTCTGTTCTATGATGTCCACTAGCTCTGTTCTATGTCCACTAGGTCTATTCTACTAGCCATGTTCAGGTCTGGACCCTTCTAGACACCTATTCTCTGCCTCATACCTACATTAAAAGCCTTTTCCTTGACCATATCTAAGAACAGTTATTCCTCACTCATGCCGTATTAACATTATCAAACAGACAGACAAAGGGCTGAGCTGGGCCTCGGGGCTAAGTGGTAGACTGCTCGCCTGACATGCAGGAAGCCTTGGGTTCAAGTCCAGCACCACACACACAGGTGCTGGGGCACATGGCTGCAATCCTAGCACTTGGGAGGTGGAAGCAGGGGGATTACAAGTTCAAGATCACTCCCAGCCACACAGTAAATTCCAAGCCAGCCTGGACTACCTGAGACTCTCTCTCAAAAGAACCCAAACCATAAAAAACAAGAAAATATTTTAGTCTAACACGGAAACAGTTCCTATAGTTCCACACAGGAAGGAACTGAAGCTCCCAGGACTTTGCAGACTCCACTCAGGCAGCACTGTGAAGGGTTCAATACTGAGAACGCTCATCCTTGTTTCTAGGTCAAGAGCATTCTCTAGGGTGGCGCTAAGGGGAAGACAACGGTTGGGAGATGGACTGGGGCTGTGTTGATGAGTTGTTTTTTGTTTTGTTTTGTATAGCCTTTTAATACCAACACTCAGGAAGCAGGCACACAGTGAGGTCCAAGCCAGCCAGGGCCACACAGTGAGATTTCGTGTCAAAAATAAAAATAGGAATAAAAGAATAAAAATGCCATCTGCTCTGCAGTTGGTCAAACCGCCCACAGCCTTCCAACAGCAGACCTGAAGCTCCAGCACCTGTGAGACCAGCATGCTAGAGCCAGGCCTGCCACAGGACACAGGGCCACTGCTGTTAAAAGGGCAGCAAACTCTTGGGGAGTAGCCACACCCCACTAGGCACCACCCAGGGGAGCCTTACCTTGTGCAGTGAGTATCCCGACTCGAAGATAATAGGTGGGAGCAAGAGAAGGAAAAACATGTTGGGGCGAAACATTTCTTCCTCCTGTAAAGTCAAAAGGGGGGACCATCAGTCAGCAGAGAGAGAGCTCAGAAGCCTGTGCTCAGGGCCTCGGCTGGCACAACTGCTGGATGCTGAAGCGGCCGCCTGACACAGCCAAGCAGAGACCATGTCACCTTCCACGTCTGGCACTCAGCACTCAGAGGTGAAGGTTCTGGCTTGATTTCACAGAGCGGCACAGAGTAAGAGCTGACTCCTACAGTCAGCAGATGCTTCGAGGGCGAGACTCTGGAGCTTCTGAAGAAAACGGAGGAGCTGCTGTAGCAGAATCGCAGCAGTCCCCCGCCGCAGTCAGTCCACCAGCAAATTTGGGCTGTGACCTCACTTGGAACTAGAACCTCTGAATGTCAGGTTAAGATCAGAGGTGAGGGGCTGGCGAGATGGCTCAGCGGTTAAGAGCACTGACTGCTCTTCCAAAGGGCCTGAGTTCAAATCCCAGCAACCACGTGGTGGCTCAGAACCATCTGTAATGAGATCTGACTCCCTCTTCTGGTATGTCTGAAGACAGCTACAGTGTACTTACATATAACAATAAATAAATAAATCTTAAAAAAAAAAAAAAAAAAGATCAGAGGTGAGGAGAGGACAGAGGCAAGTGACAAGGGCATACATCCACAATGAATTTTTGCTTTATTTCACGTTTTTCTTGGTGCTAGGGATTGAACCTAGGGCCTTGTGCTTACTGAGGTAAGAGAACATCCTGTGAGTAGTAGGCACAGTCCCCACAATGCAACACTGATTTGTTTGTTATTCCAGGCAGGGTTACTTTGTGTGACAGCCCTGGCTGTCCTGGAGCTCATTCTATAGACCAGGCTAGCCTCCTGAGTGCTGGACTAAAGGTGTGTGCCACCTGCTCCCCAGGCCAAGCAAGCAATCCTGACCATAGCCGGCCTCCACCAACCTGGACATTTCAAATGGCTAAGCATTCATTCAGAGTGTCTCAGCCCTCACAGCCCAGGCTACAGCACCAAGCTGTCCTCCTGAGCTGCCCCTGATTTATTTGCATCTAATCTAATTATAACAACAACTGTGGGCTGGGGTGCAGCTCAGTGGAAAAGCCCATGTGCATAGCATGCCCCAAGCTCCATCCTAGGCATCAAATTACAAAAGGGACTTCTCAGCAGTCTACCTCATTCACCTCTAGTCCTGGTCACTTTGGAGGCTGAGGCAGAACTGACAATTTCAGGCAAGCCTGAGCAAAGAGAAACACTGTTTCAAAACAAATCAAGTGGAGTATGGAGGCACAGCCTTTAATGTCAGCCTCAGGAGGCAGAGGAATTAAACATAGACAGGACACACAGGCACACTTGGCATCCCAGCAGCAGAGGAAGAGACAGCAGGGTTCCCGGATCCCAGGCCTCCACAGGACTGAGCCAGTGAGGGACCGAGTGCCTGTGAACACTGATCCCCAACTGCTCACCTCGTCTCCACACATGTGCGCATAGCCACACACAACAGAAAGCAGAAGTGTCATCATGACAAACCTACCTTCCAATTCGCCAGCTTCTTAAACTCTATCACCTTTATCACTGCTCCCATGAGGATACCTGGAGGGAGAAAGCAAACAGCAGACTGGGCCAAGGCCGCCAGGCTGCACTGGGCGGTACCTGTCGCAGCAGCTTGCCCTAGAGCTCTGCAGGCTGTATCTGAGAAAGAAGAACAGGAATCAGCATGGCGTGGTGTAAATCATGGTGAGTTTCCCACTTATATCTCGGGCACACACACCATGGCAGAATCTGAGTGTGTAAGAAGAAAACCTTACTTGGCGCTGCTCTGCCTGGTGTGGAGGTGGCACCTTCGGCAGCCAGTCACCCGTCATGTACCACCCAGTTTCAGTGAAAAACAACAGGAACTTAGAAGCCGGATGGATGTGTCCTATGCTACGCATCCTTTTTAATTTTGTTTTGTTTTAAGACGGTTTCTCTGTATAGCCCTGGCTGTTCTGTAACTCACCGGTCTCAAACTACCCCAGCCTCTCCGTTCCAGTGCTAGGATTAAAGATGTGTACCACCAGCTTATACTACTTATTCTTATGTCTACCACTTAAAAGCATGGGTAGTGTGGGGGGGGGGGAGGGAGGGAGGGAGGGAAGGAGGGAAGAAGTAGTTTAGCTGGTAAAGGCACTTGCTACCAAACCTGATAACCTGAATTCTAACCCATGACCCACAGACTAAAGAGACTCCCAAATGTTGTCCTTTGGGCTGGGCATGGTGGCTCATGCCTTTAATTCCAGCACTCAGGAGGCAGGGGTAGGTGGATTTTTTTTTTTTTTTTTTTTTTTTTAGTTCAAGGACAGTTACACAGACAAACCGTCTCAACACACACCCCCTCCCCTCAAAAAGCTATCTTTTGACCTCTACATATGCACAACTCAAGGGTACACATATACAATTGTTGCATGCAGTTTTATAATGAAAGGCAGGTTGGGGTGAACAAAGGTTGGTTTGGAGATCCATATAACCCAGACTGGCCTCCAATTATATACCTAAGGATAGCCTTGAACTCCTGACCTTCTCACCTCTGGTTTTAGCTTTTCCTTTATTTTCTTCAATATTATCCAACTTTGTGTTCTCTCCTTTTATTAAAAAAAAAAAAAAAGAAGACGATATTCAATTTAAAAATAAAAAAAAAGGAAAGCCGGGCAGTGGTGGCGCATGCCTGTAATCCCAGCACTTGGGAAGCAGAGGCAGGCGGATTTCTGAGTTCGAGGCCAGCCTGGTCTACAGAGTGAGTTCCAGGACAGCCGGGGCTACACAGAGAAACCCTGTCTCGAAAAACAAAACAAAACAAAACAAAACAAAAAGGAAAAGCCAGGTAGTGGTGGCGCACACCTTTAATCCCAGCACTCAGGAGGCAGAGGCAGGTAGGTTTCTGAGCTTGAAGCCAGATTGGTTTATAGAGTGAGTTCCAAGACAGCCAGGTGTACACAGAGAAACACTGTCTCGGAAAAAACAAAAAAAATAACATAACATAACATAACATAACATAACATAACATAACATAAAATAAAGTAAAAGCAGCAGACTGCTGGATGGTCTTTAATCCCAGCACTTGGAAGGCAGAGGCAGGCGTATGTCTGAGTTTGAGGCTAGCCTGGTTTGCAGAGTGAATTCCAGAACAGCCAGGGCTGCACAGAGAAACGCTATTCTGAAAAACCAAAACCTGCAAGCCACAGTGGTGCACACTTTTAATCCCAGCACCCAGGAGGTAAAGGCAGGTGGAACTGCATGAGTTTTAGGGCCAGCCTGGTCTACATAGTGAGTACCAGGACAGCCAGAGCCACATAGTGAGATGTCTGGAAAATACAAAACGAACAAACCCCAATAAAACCAACCAAGCCATTAGGTCCACGAAGCCACCAGCTATCTGAGAGGCAGAGGTCTATGAGCACCTGCAGGCTGTGTGCACTGCAGGGTCCCTCTGTGAGTTGTCACCATGCAGGGAGGGTTTTGGGTGATGCCGCTGTCTTTGAGTCATTTTTATTCCTGTAATACCCCCAAATACAGAGATATCTGTTAACAAGGAACCCTCTCAAGAAGTACAATTGAAATTGTTGTTATAGTAATTGAAATTGTTGAAATAGCTAGGCTCTCATTCAAAGCACAAAAAAGTGGGAGGGAAATGTTTTTCCGTGTGGATGCTGGCCCTACTCTTAGAACAGTTAGGCTTACCCCGAAAGAACAGTGTCCTCTAAGCGCTGCGAAGCACACGAGCTGAGCACTGGGAAGGGTCGGAGGGGACACCTGGCCTGCTTCCTCTCAGCTTCATGTGGAGCTGTTCTCGGCACAGAAGTCATTCTTCCCCCCCCCCCCCCGAGACAGGGTTTCTCTGTATAGCCTTGGCTGTCCTGGAACTCACTCTGTAGACCAGGCTGGCCTCGAACTCAGAAATCCGCCTGCCTCTGCCTCCCAAGTGCTGGGATTACAAGCATGCACCACCAACGCCCGGCTTGAAGTCAGACATTCTTGAAGCGGCCACCTCAGTACTGTGGCACCATGCTCCAGAAGGAGAGGGCTTTTCCAGTCATTTAAAAATTTACTCTTTCATTTCATATGAAGAGAAGGAAGGTGTGGTGGTTTGAATATGCTTGGCCCAGGGAGTGGCACTATTTGGAGGTGCCTTGTTAGAGAAAGTGTGTCACTGTTGGGGTGGGCTTTGAGAGATCTTCCTTCTAGTTTCCTGAGGAAGCCTGTTTTCTTCTGTCTGCCTTCAGAACAAGATGTAGAACTCTCAGCACCTCCTGCGCTGCCATGCTCCTGCCATAATGGACTGAACCTCTGAATCTGTAAGCCAGCCCCAATTAAATGTCCTCGGCCGGGCGGTGGTGGCGCACGCCTTTAATCCCAGCACTTGGGAGGCAGAGGCAGGTGGATTTCTGAGTTCGAGGCCAGCCTGGTCTACAGAGTGAGTTCCAGGACAGCCAGGACTACACAGAGAAACCCTGTCTCGAAAAACAAAAACAAAAACAAAAACAAAAACAAACAAAAAAAAAATGTTGTCCTTATAAGAGTTGCCTTGGAGCCGGGCGGTGGTGGCGCACGCCTGTAATCCCAGCACTTGGGAGGCAGAGGCAGGTGGATTTCTCAGTTCGAGGTCAGCCTGGTCTACAGAGTGAGTTCCAGGACAGCCAGGGCTACCCAGAGAAACCCTGTCTCAAAAAAAAAAAAAAAAAAAAAAAAAAAGAGTTGCCTTGGTCACGGTGTCTGCTCACAGCAGTGGAACCCAAGACAGGAGACCCCCGATGTTCATGTATGGAGCTCAGAGGACAATCCCATATGGAAGCAGGGATCAAACTCAGGCTGAAGGCGTGGCACCAAGCACCTTGACCCACTGAACCATCTTGCCAGCCCTGGGCTTTAGGAAATACAGATTTTTGTCTGCTCCATCACTGTTTCTGTTCTGACCACTCCTTACATAAGAAACACGCAAGACTTCAGTACTCCTCAGATGTGCTTTCTACCATGTGAGCAGACATGCCTTCTTTATCATCACCAGACAGTGACTTGGATCACATTGGTGAAGAAATGGTCCAGTGTTCCACCTCATCCTGGATCTGAGTGGCAGTGTAGGCAGGGGACGGCAGCCGTCTCACGGCACCTGCAGCTGTGGGTCTGCTGACTAAGCAGCCTGCCTGAGAGAAGTCATAAAGAAACGACAGGACCAGAGGTGATGCAGGGACTCAGGCCCAGAAGCCTCCATTACTTGTAGGTTTCTAGTTATGTGAGTCCAGAGGTTTGCAGTGTACTCTCTCTAGTCTGTTTGAAAGTGACTGTGGCCTTCTAACACAAAAAGTTTGGTATTGGTCTATATACTTTTAGCAGCAAGCTGGAGGAGCTGGTGTGTAAACAGTCTCTGGGAACAGTTGTTTATTATTCCTGTAACAGGCAGTGCTGTACGTTACCATGGGCTGTCAGGTCAGGAAAACAATGATACAACCAAGACTCTGGCCTTCCCATCTGCCCCTTGGCTCTTGTCTTTGAGCCATGTAACGGCACGATGGCTGCCCGGGCTCCAGACATCACAGTCCACTGGCAGCATCAGGAGGGAAACCACCCCGGCACACTACCAGTCAGCCCTCCTCCCAGTCAATCCCAGAGAAGTGCATCATTATCATGACAACCAGACCAAACACTACCCGAGTATCCCTTCCTCTTTGGGCTTCAGAGAAGCCTGATCAAAAGGAGGATGCCAAAGGCCAGTGGCAGTGCAGCTTAGTGGGGAGAGCACGTGCCTGCCTAGCGCCTGGGAGGCCTGGGCTCAGTCCTCAGCACCAAAACCCAAGCACAAGTTAAGGTTCTATTTAAAAAAAAAAAAAAAAGGAACAAAGGGCTTTAGCCAGGCAGCTCATGTCTGCTGAGAGGCTGAGGGTCAGTACCGAGGGCCAGTGGTCTCAGGGAGCCACACTCATCCACATTTAACTGTCTGTCTGCACATGTCCCCAAGTAGGTGCTGGACCCTCTGAAGTCACAGGCAGCTCTGAGATCCATATGAATTTGGGGACTAAACTATTGAGCCACATTTCTTGTCCCTAATTCTTATATTTTTAAGATTCATTAAAAAAATTTACTTTTATTATTATTTTTTTTCCCAGACAGGGTTTCTCTGTGTAGCCTTAGCTGTCCTGGAACTCACTGGGTAGACCAGGCTGGCCTCGAACTCAGAAATCCACCTGCCTCTGCCTCCCAAGTGCTGGGATTACAGGCGTGCACCACCACCGCCCGATTTAAAAATTTTTTTGAGTGTGGATGTTGTGTCTGCATGTATGTCTGTACATCACATGCACATGCATGCCTGTTGCCTGAAGACATCAGATCTCCTAGAACATAGTTACAGATGGTTATGAGTGCTCTGTGTTTGCTGGAGTCTAGGTCCTCTGCAACAGCAGCCAATGAATGCTCTTAAACATTGGGCCAATTATTATTGTTACTTTTTTTAAGGACTTACTTTTTTATGTATGTGAGTACATTGTTGCTATCTTCAGACACACCAGAAAAGGGCATCAGATCCCATTACAGATGGTTGTGAGCCACCATGCGGCTGCTGGGAATTGAACTCAGGACCTCTGGAAGAGCAGTCAGTGCTCTTAACCACACTCCTCTCTCCAGCTCCTATTATTATTATTCTTTCTTCCCTTCTCCTCTTCTTCCTCTTCCTTTTCTTTCTTTTTTTTTTTTTTTGACAGGGTAACCCTATGTAGTTCTGTCCTGGAACTTACACAGTGCAAAACCTGAAGTTAACCTGCCCACCTGCCCGAAGACCAGGTAACTCTAGATCGTTGGGAGTTACAGTTCTTGGAGAACACAAGGAAAAATGTGGTGGCATATGTACTTGTCCTGAAATCACCTCTACAAAAGATGTCTCATCACCACCCAGCTAGGAATTTCAGGGAATGGCCCTGACCAAAGGCCATCCTGGTCAGTATTTGATTAAAGTTTGTTTCAAATTTGGCTCAAAATTGCTGAACAGGTTTTTCTCTGGAGAATCTCAGGATTAACAGTAGACCAAGATGGACCTGAACTCACACAGATCTGCCTGCCTCTGGCTCCTGAGTTCTCCTGGCCCAATATTTATTCTTGCTCTTTTTTTTAACTTTATTTTTCTCTCTTATGTGTTCTGTGGTCATGTATGTCTGTGTACCACATGTATACAGTTCCCAAAGAGGCCAGAAGAGGATGTCAGACCTGTCAGAACAGGAGTAACAGACAAGCTGAGCCACTATGTGGGTACTGGGAATTGAACCCAGATCCTACGAAAAGAAGCCTGTGTTCTTAACTGATGAGACGTCTCTCCAGTCCCCCAATATTTATCTTTAATAAATGGTAAAACTATCCACAAAGCTGCACATCCCCTGACACAGCTCTATAGCTCTTTGAGAAGCCCCAGAGTACTAGGTGCTAGCCTCTCTTGCAGGTGACTTTTGGTGCAAGTAGGAAGCAGGAAAGAAAACTTCAGAATGCTATCCCACCTAGAGCTCAACGAACTCTAGTTCTGATGACATGAGCATCTAAAGGACCTGCTAACTAGACAAACTCAGGGTTTCCTCTGTCCACAAGATCAACCAAACCATAGCACCATTCCTTAAAGCACAGTGTCACTTGGAAGATGGGGATATAAATGAGAGGGCAGCAGAACAAAACAACACATTTACTCCGCTGCTTGGAAGGCAGAGGAAGGCAGGTCTTTGTGAGTTTCAGGCTAACCAAGGTGGGGGGGGGGAATGCTGGGGGCAGGGGATAAGGGAGGGAGGCTCTGGAACTAAAGGAGCCATTTGCCATCTTAGAGATATAGTCAGAGCCCTTCTAGCTATGACAGTGGCCCTATCAGCCAAGTGCCACCCATCAACTTCAGCGGGGCTAGGCACTGCCATGGCCTGGCAGATCACTGTGCCCTGAGGGGGTGAGAGGCAGGAGGCCAAAGAGCCTCTGGGTGACAGATAGGCCTCTCTGTCACCTCCTCTGTAAGATGAACTTTTGGCCTTATGATGAGCTGCTAAAAGAGTAACAGAAATTGGGAAGGTACCACATCTCTTACAGATGTGGCGTTGAGGTGGCCCCCGGAGAGACAGCACCATTATGTATGGGTACAGTGTTCTGGAATGGACCCCCAGTATCACTTACCTAGAGAAACAACAGCCACGCTCTCAGGGAGAAAGTGCAGTCGGTACCGAATCAGCAGGTGCACCAGGATGATGCAGATGGCTGTGAGAAGCACAGGCAGTTTAAAGACGGGGCTCAGGGCAGTGGTTACCTCGAGGGAGTTGGGCTAACAGACAGTGGGCAAGCAAACAGTGAGCACTGGTCATATTCTACTGTCTTCTTCCTTCTCTTTTTAAAAAGCAACAAAGAAAGACTATTTGAAGAGTCCGTGAGGTGGTTCAACGGGTAAAGGTACTTTCTGCTATACCTGACAACCAGAGTTTGATTCTCACAACACCATGTACAGGAGACACTACTTCTGAGGGCTATCTCTGACCTCTGGGTCCGCATTTGCCATAAACAAGTAAAAGTAATGAAAAAATATTTTTATTTCACATGTAAGTGCCTGTAATGTACATATGTGCACCATGTGAGTGTAGTGCCCAATGTTGGCCAGAAGAGAGCGCTGGGTTCCTAAAAACTGAAGCTGGAGGTCACTGTGAGCAGCCCCTTTGGGCTCTGGAAATTTGAACCTGGGTCCTTTGTAAGAGCAGCCAGTGCTCTTAACCACTGAGCCATCTCTCCAGCCCCACAAATGGGTTAAAAAAAAAATTTTTTTTTGAGACAGGTTCTCCTATTAACCAGTCTGGCTGCAAACTCACAGAGATCCACCTGCTTCTCCCTCCTGAGTGCTGGGGCTAAAGAGGGCACCATTACACCTGTCACTCAGGCATGCCACAGGAGGGACAGCTCTGACCTCACATCTCTCCTTCCTTTATGTGGGTGCCAGGCTTGTAGGGCATATGCTTCTCCCTGCTAAGTCATCCTGCAGGCCCTCTAATAGCACATTCTTAGTTAACCACAGCACTGATAGCTATTAAAAATGGTTCACATTTTCCTGGTTATGAGAAATTCACTCCCCTCCCTTCCCCCTCCCTCTTTTATTTAAGCTTTGGTCTTTTGTTTGTTTGGTTTTGGATTTTGGTTTTTTCAAGACAGGGTTTCTCTGTGTAGCTCTGGCTGTCCTGGAACTCACTCTGTAGACCATGCTGGCCTCGAACTCAGAAATCCTTCAGCCTCTGCCTCCCAGAGTGCTGGGATTACGCGCATGCGCCACCACGGCACAGCTTGTTTTTTTTTTTTTTTAAGATTTATTTATTTTTTATTCATGTGAGTACACTGTAGCTGTTGTTAGACGCACCAGAAGAGGACATCAGATCCCGTTACAGATGGTTGTGAGCCACTATGCGATTGCTGGGAATTGATCTCAGGGCCTCTTGAAGAGCAGCCAGTGGTCTTAACCACTGAGACATCTCTCCAGCCCTAAACTTTGGGCTTAAGTAGCCCAAGTTGTTATACTTGTTATGAATGGGAGTATGGGAGGGTAACCTTTAACTTCTCATTTTTCCTGCCTCTACCTTCTCAGTGTTGAGATTACAAATGCCCAGTTTATGCTGGGGATTGAAACTAGGACTTCATGTTCTTCAACCTATCTTCCATGTCTGAAAATTACAACACACCTTTAAATACATACATATCTCTACATGTACACAGTATGAATACACAGACACACAGTAATGTAAATAGTAAAAGTTTCTGGGCCCCAAACCCCACTGTTCTGTATCTGCATCATTGCAAATGTAACCTCACAGTCCACACATGGTGTGCACGGCTCTCCAGCACTGAGGCCGCACTGCAGCTCACTAACCACAGAACAGCTGACTAGCACCAGCAGGATCTTGTGCATGTGATGAAGGTTAGCCTGGTTCTCACGTGACTGTCCTTGAACTCATAGCAATGCACTGCTGCATTCACAGGCATTATGATTAGATGAAGATAGCACCATGTTCAGTACCAAAAATAACCACTGGGCTGGAGAGCTGGCTCAGCGGTTAAGAGCACTGACTACTCTTCTGAAGGTCCTGAGTTCAAATCCCAGCAACCACATGGTGGCTCACAACCATCCATAATGAGATCTGATGCCCTGTTCTGGTGTGTCTGAAGTCAGCTACAGTGTACATACATACATACATACATACATACATACATACATAAATCTTTTTTAAAAAAATCCACTGAAAGAAAAATGTTCAAATGAGGCAAAAGAGCCGGCTTGGAGGGCATGGTGTCTGCTACATGGGGGGGGGGGGGAGGGTCAGTCACAGCCCCAGCGCGCACAGGACAAGCTGACTGGGCTGCAGCAGTCTCAGCACTGGGGATCCTGCACTCCCACCAGCCCGGCCGTGTCACCAGCTCCAGGTTCCCTGTTAGACTTGTCTAAAAACTGAGGAGAGCTGTTAGATCCTGCCACTAAGACTGTAGTCTACCATGTCCAGACAGCTTTCCTGAGCTTGGCACAAAATGGAGGATTCCCTTTTCTTAGTGGAGCGTCCTCTTCTTTGTCAGATCTGGGGAGTCCGACCCCCCACATCTTCTATCCAAGGAATGTCACATAGTCCTTGGCAAAATTACAGGTCCACCTTCTTCTCTCCAGACAAGACCTTGCTCAGCAAGCACCTGGGATATCTGGACAGCTTCTCCATGCAAATGAGGCATTCCGAGTACATGAAGCTCCAGCCAATGACTTACACGTACCCTGAACTCCCCAAGGTTCATGGAGCCCTTGTCCATCCCAAATAAAGTATGTGTGTGCACAGCTGCTTCACTGAAGACTGCTGGGAGAGCTGAGACCCTGAAGTCCTTGGACAAGCCTCCTGCCCCACACTCACTGCCAGACCCCACCTCACCCGTGTGTAGCTGTGCCACAAGGGAAGAAGTGGAATTCAGACCTGGCTACACTCCATCCTTCCCAGCCTGCTGTGCATCATGTCTGAACACCCCTGAGGTTTGAGGAAATGGAGCTCCTGGGAACTACAGAGAATAGCTGAAGAAGATCACTGTAACGGAGCCCCATCCTTCACACATATGTACATATGCACAGATATGCACATACTGCACTCATAACCCATGTGCACATAACAGACATACACACGCAGAGACAGAGACGGAGACAGACCCTGAATCTGCAAAGCTACTAAAAGGCCACCCTCCGAGTTTACAGATAACTTTGATTTCTCTAATTCACCAAAAAGCACGAGGTGAAGAAAAAAAGAAAAAGCACGAGGTGGTTACAGGAACCAGCTGCCAGTTCAGAAGCCATGCCCTCCTTTCCCTGTGTATTGTAAGTTACCAATCTGTGATGCTGTTTAACTGTAAATATTTAACCTAGTTAGATCCTACATTCAATACAAAGCAAAGGTGTGGTCACCACTCTTGGTGAGCCTGAGCCCTTGAGAGGAGAGGAGGCAGCGGGCTCTGCTGTGTGTACCAAGCTGGGCTTGTTTTAATTTGTGTGCATGTTGCCAGGCAGTGGTGGCGCAAGCCTTTAATCCTAGCACTTGGAAGGCAGAGGCAGGCAGATTTCTGAGTTCGAGGCCAGCCTGATCTACAGAGTGAGCTCCAGGACAGCCAGGGCTACACAGAGAAACCCTGTCTTGAAAAACAAAAACGAAAAAAATTTGTGTGCATCTGTACGTGTGTGTATGTGTATGTGTGTGTGGTCTGTATGTATGTGAACAGGCATGGGGATGCACATGGAGGCCAGAAAAAGGCATTAGACCCCCTGGAGCTGGAGTCCCAGGAGGCTGTGAGTGCCAAGTGGATGCTGGGAACTGAACTCAGATCTCTAGAAAAGCAGCAAGTTCTCTTGTGTGTGTGTGTGTGTGTGTGTGTGTGTGTGTTTTCGAGACAGGGTTTCTCTGTGTAGCCCAGGCTGTCCTGGAACTCACTCTGTAGACCAGGCTGGCCTCGAACTCAGAAATCCACCTGCCTCTGCCTCCCAAGTGCTGGGATTACAGGCGTGCGCCACCACTGCCCGGCCACTGGTGATTTATGTAGAGGGCCCAGCCCATGGTAGGTGGTGTCATCCCCAGGTTGGTGGTCCTGGGTTCTACAGGAAAGCAGGCTGAACGAAGCAGGAGAATCACCCTAGTAAGGAGCACCCTCTGTGGCCTCTGCATCAGCTCCTGCCTCCAGAACGCTGCCCTGCTTGAGTTCCTGCCATGACTTCCTTTAATGATCATCAGCAACATGGAAATGTAAGCCAAATAAATAAAACCTTTCTTCCCCAGCTTACTTTTTAGTCATGGTGTTTCTTTGAAGCAACAGAAACCCTAAGACATCAGGTTAACAGAAAATGACTTAGAGATGTATGCATAACCACTTATGTCTTTGCTAACTGTATTCAACACCAGGCTTCTAAAAAACTTTTTTTCCCCCCGAGACAGGGTTTTTCTGTGTAGCCCTGGCTGTCCTGGAACTCACTCTGACAACCAGGCTGGCCTTGAACTCAGAAATCCACCTGCCTCTGCCTCCCAAGTGCTAGGATTAAAGGCATGCGCCACCACCGCCCAGCCTAAAAAACTTTTAATAAAGAATTTATGCAGGGGCTGGAGAGATGGCTTAGGGTTAAGAGCACTGACTGTTCTTCCAGAGGACCTGAGTTCAATCCCCAGCAACCACGTGGTAGCTCACAACCATCTGTAATGGGATTCGATGCCCTCTTCTGGTGTGTCTGAAGACAGGGCAATCATATATATATGAAATAAATATATCTTTAAAAAAAGTTTGTTAAATAAACTTTATGAATTCCTAAGGTTCATCCAAGCAGAAACTGACTTGCAGGTCTGTGTCTACATTGTTTGTCTTTGCTGACTTTGTTAACCTTTAGCTATTTGGATAATACAAGATATTGATATACAGAAACTGCAATAGTCTATAAAGGCACATTATGAAAGGAGCAGTGAAATAAGGTTCCTGGGTTCTCTGTGGACTGTATTCATAGGTTCAAGTTGTATTTTGATGCTAAAAGATCTTCATTTGAATCTCATTTCAACCTCCGCTCCCTTGCCTCCCTGGCAGGCAGCCCTGGCCACGTCTGTCCTTTCTGCTCTGGACTCTCCCGGTGTCCCACCAGAGCAGCCATTCCAGCAGCTGGTTACTAACCTCATACAGTGAGAAAGCAAGGTTCATGACCCATGGGAAGCCAAACTCAAGTTACACACACTTAAGGAAAACTGCATCCTCATGTTTTGACTGGCTTCTTTAGTGGTTCTGTTTAATTTTCAAGTGGGGGTGGGGAGTGTGTGCCACGACAGGCAAGTGGAGGTCAGAAGACCGGGTCTCTCCTTCCTCCATGTGGGTCCTGGGGATTGCACGGAGATCAGAAGGCACGGCAGCAGGTGCCTTTGCCTGCTGAGCCTTTTTACTGGCCTCTCGCTTAGGTTTTTGACATAAGAGTTTCATTTTGTAGCCAAGGCTGGCTGCCTGCCCTGGCCTCTCCAATGATGGCGTTATAGGCGTGGAGCTCTCTTGTCCACTATAGAAAACAGCCTTTCATTTACTCCTGGGAAGAAAAATAAAAGTAGAAAAGCAACAGCCAGATTTATTTGGAGGTGTGGAACTCACTAAACAGAACCTTTGTGCCAAACAGGGCTTATTGTCCTGACTCACAGTTTCCTGTGGAGTCAGAACTCAGCAAGATTAAATGAAAGGTTAAGTAAGGGAAAAGCCTTCCTCCTGCGCCAGGGGCCGAGCTGAGCCACAGTCAGGCTCAGACAGCACCAGGTTACAATTCTAATGTCTTTATTCACAGAAACAAAAGACAAGGGGTGTGTGCCTCAAGGGCAGGCCTGTCGAGACCTCGGGCAGAGCCACCCAACATCAAGCTAACATTTGGTTGACACTCTCAAAGAAAACCTCATAAAGAAATGTAAACCAGATAAAAGACCCACAGTTCTAGGGTTGTAACAAAAGGCAGGTTGTGGTGGCATCTGCCCACCCACCGCTGAGTCAATACTGGGAAGGAGTGGTCAGTGGACCGTTGGGAGTTTGAGGCCAACCTGAACTACACAAAGTGAGACTGTCTCAGAAAAATAAAAGATCAGTCAATTAAGCAATCTGACATTCCTACATTGCTCAATTCTTTAACCATTTACTCTACCCTGAATATAAATGTGACCAAAACCATTTTATTGTCTTTAAAACCTAGTCCTGACGCAGTGGTGGCACACGCCTTTAATCCCAGCACTTGGGAGGCAGAGGCAGGTGGATTTCTGAGTTCAAGGCCAGCCTGGTCTACAGAGTGAGTTCCAGGACAGCCAGGGCTACATAGAGAAACCCTGTCTCAAAAAACAACACAAAAACCGACCAAACAAACAAACAAACCCAAAAAACCTAGTCCTAACAGACAGCAGAGAAATACTGTAACAGGCCATGGTGGTACACTCCTATAGTCTTAGCAATGGGAAGACAAAGGCAGGAAAATTGAAATTCCTCAGCTACTAAGACTGAGGCCAGCCTGGGCTACACCAGACATTCTCTCAAGAAAGGAAATACATAACTCAGTTCTTCCTTCTGCTCTCCTAGAAAGGTCTAATCCAAAAGATGACTCTGGTATCACCAAAGAAAAACAGTAAATAAGGCCAGGGGTGATGGTACACATATATAATCCCCGCACTTGGGGAGGCTAACTGCTACTTAATGAGTTTAGAGCCTGCCTGAGTACCCTGTCTCAACCGCAGAGCAGTATTGAGGTAGCTTTTACTGTCCGACGAAGCATAGACATCAGACACACCCCCTAAGCTTTTTTATCCTTAGATAACCTAAAGTGAATATGTGGCTTCAGCTGCACATTAAAAAACTGGGTGTGCAGGTAAGTGCATGTGGAGGCCTGAAGACATCTTGGGTATTATTCTCAGAAATGCTCCTTTGAAACAGGCCTATAGTTGGCCTGGAGTTGACTGACTGATTCAGGTAGACTGACTAGTCAGTGGATCTACAGGATCCAGCAATGGGATTACAAAACACCACACCCTACAGATCAAAAGCTCTTTCTTGGCCAGGCAATGGTTAGCACACAGCTTTAACCTCAGGAAATGGGAGGAGAAGACAGGTGGATAACTGTGAGTTTGAGGCCATCCTGGTCTACAAAGTGAGTTCCATGCCTGTCAGGGCTAGACTTAAGAGAGATGCTGTCTTAAAAAAAAAAAAAAGTTCCTTCTTTCAAAAGCTAAGACACTGCTTTTGGGAACTGATAGGCCTGAGTTCAGGAAGGAAAGGGGGTCTTGACAAGTAACAGACACCTCTGGGCTTATTCACCTAGAACAAGAAGGCTGAAGAAAATGGTCATGCCACTTGACTGCTCCTCCTGCTGGGCCTGCTCTCCCGTCTGCACCGGAAGGATAGGCTTGGCAGGAGTCGGCAGCACCGGCTTCGTGGTGACGCCCAAGGTAGTGTGAAGGGTGAGGTTGACGCTCTCATGGGTTGTGTTGGAGAACCTGTTGAAGATGAATACAGGTGGCATTCAGATAAAGAAAAGGATCAAGGATTCAAAATATACACCTTAGCTGGGTGGTGGTGGTGCACGCCTGTAATCCCAGCACTCTGGGAGGCAGAGGCAGGGGATTTCTGAGTTCGAGGCCAGCCTGGTCTACAGAGTGAGTTCCAGGACAGCCAGGGCTATACAGAGAAACCCTGTCTCGAAAAAAACCAAAAAACCAAAAACCAAAGACAAACAAACAAACAAAAAACCCAAAAAACAAACAAACAACTGGGCCATACAACTGGTTTATACAGTACTGAAGATCAAACCTAGGACTGCCTGCAGGCACTACCAGCTGAGCTGCATCCCTGGCTGTAGACTTTTGTAACACTTGAATGAGAATTCGGCAAAACCCTAGTGGTGCAAACAGCAGACAGGCCTTGAAGAGGGAGGAATTCCTGTCTGCACAGCACACTAGTGACTCCTACTATCTTTGACTACGGTCATCCACCCAGAGGTCAGGAAGAAAGGGGTCAGGACTATGGAGAAAGTGTTACAAAAGTCTACAGCCAGGGATGCAGCTCAGCTGGTAGTGCCTGCAGGCAGTCCTAGGTTTGATCTTCAGTACTGTATAAACCAGTTGTATGGCCCAGGCCAGAATCCCAGCACCCAGGAGGAAGAGAAGGATCAAGAGTTCAAGGGTGCTGGAGAGATGGCTCAGCGGTTAAGAGCACCAACTGCTCTTCCAGAGGTCCTGAGTTCAATTCCCAGCAACCACATGGTGGTTCACAACCGTCTGTAATGAGATCTGATGCCTTCTTCTGGTGTGTCTGAAGACGGCTACAGTGTACTTACATAAAATAAACAAACAAACAAATAAATAAAATAAGCTCTAAAAACCAGGCCCAGACAGAGACCTCTTGCAGATTATGCAGCTGCAGCTGGCACTCAGGCAGGCCACAGGAGCCTTCAAATGGCATTTTCCCCTAGAAACGTGATGGTCTTAGACACTGAGCCATTCCACAGGTTTATCATGCCTCATATATTAGGCATATAAAGAGAGACATTACTCTGATTAAAAAAAAAAAAAAAAAAAAAAAAAAAGAGTTCGAGGGCATTTTCAACTACAACACCAGCCTGAGCTATGTGTTAACACAGGCTAACAAAACAAAAATGTAAAGCCTAGGGTAACGGAGCAGTTAGTTAGGCAAGAGGATCACAAGTTCTAAACTGCAGGGGCTAATGAGTTCAATGCCAGCCTAAGTCTCACTAACTTGGTGAGACCCTGACTCAAATATAAAGTAAAAGAGGTGGGCACAGCAGCACACGCCTTAATCCCAACATGTCTGCAGTCCATCGAAGTAGAGTTCCAGGCCAACCAGAGCTGCACAGTGAAACCTTGTCCTATATAAGAGAACCCGCCCAGCATGCACCAGACTCTAGAGGTAATCGCCAGTAAGTCCCTTTCTCCTCACCAAAAACAACAGAAAAAGAAGAAAGGCAGGGGTGGGGTGGGGGGTGGTATATCTTTAACTCCAGTATCCAAAAGCCAGAGGCAGGCAGATCTCTTTGAGTTGGAGGCCAGCAGGGCAAGTTCCAGGATAGCCAGGTCTATACAGAGAAACCTGTCTGGGGTTTTGGGGAGAGGATGCTATCTGCCCTTTGAACTTCATGAGGGCAGCAGGGTATGGTAATCCATGCCTGTAATCCCTATACCTGGGAGACAAGATGCAGGAAACCCAGGAGTTGGAGACCAAGGTCACCCTCGCCCACAGAGTGTTATGCAGTGAGTTTCAAGACCAGTTTTGTGGGCTGCATGAACCTACCTCAAAAAAGAAAACAACGGGGCTGGTGAGATGGCTTCAGCGGTTAAGAGCAGTAACTGCTCTTCCAAAGGTCCTGAGTTCAATTCCCACCAACCACATGGTGGCTCACAACCATCCGTAATGAGATCTGATGCCCTCTTGGGGTGTGTCTGAAGACAGCTACAGTGTACTTATATAGAATAATAAATAAGTCTTTTTTAAAAAAAAAGCAAAAACAAATTCCTAGGGGAACTGGAGTCTCCCCACACCCCAGGTTCAGTATTATTTACTTTCTTAGACGGCAATTTCCTTGAATTTTGGGTGCAGTGTGTTTGATTAAACTAGGGATTGAACTCAGGACCTCGGGCACAGTTGGCAAAGGTGCTACCAGTCAGATTCCAGCCCTACTGGGATTACATCCATAAACTGAAGACATCAGCTCAATCTGCCCAGTTGTTCTCCCCAGAGTGCCCTAAGCTACCCTACCAAACCCTTCTTGAACTTGGAAGGCTCAGGCTGCCTGCTCTGGAGCGCTCGACTCTACCCAAGGCTTCCATCCATGCTCTCATGGTTAGGCTTGTAAACTGGTGTAGAGGTGAGAGTTGTGACCATTCACCACTGCCTCATTCCTGGACCCCATAATCTTTTTTTTTCTTCTATTTTCACCCTTTATTTGGAAAACAGGGCAACATTAAGTTTTAGATTTTGTTTTTTTGTTTTTTTGTTTTTTTTTTTCGAGACAGGGTTTCTCTGTGTAGTCCTGGGTGTCCTGGAACTCACTCTGTAGACCAGGCTGGCCTCGAACTCAGAAATCCGCCTGCCTCTGCCTCCCAAGTGCTGGGATTACAGGCGTGCGCCACCACACCCGGCTAAGTTTTAGATTTTAAATGAATTAACATGGTAATAAAAGTACAGCCTGAATTTGGAGAGTAAGTGGTTTTCCAGTTTGGGGGTAGGAGGTGCAAGATCATCTCCAAAGGCAAAGAGAAAACATACTTAGGCCGGGCAGTGGTAGCGCACGCCTTTAATCCCAGCACTTGGGAGGCAGAGGCAGGCGGATTTCTGAGTTCAAGGCCAGCCTGGTCTACAGAGCGAGTTCCAGGACAGCCAGAGCTATACAGAGAAACCCTGTCTCGAAAAAAAACAAAACAAAAAAAAACCAAAAACCCATACTCAGTGAGCTACCAGGGCTTGGCTCTCACTCACTGAGGCCGGCAGTGCAGTCCAGGCTAACCATCCATGGTCTTTGTCACAGCAAATCAGAGTCTCCAGTTGTTCAAAGTAATTGTAGGTACAAGAGAGAAAGCAACTCCAGACTGACTTATTAATTGATCTGGACGACTATGAAGTGTCCCCCATTCCTAAGGTGACAGAAATCTTCAGAGTGACTGCTGGAGCAGGGAGCCTTTCATGTACTCCAGGTGCTCTACAGTGCACAGAGACTGGTGAGTGTCAGTCCTGCCAGACCACTGTGTGCTATCCCTCGAAAACCACCTGTACATTTATACAACATGCCCGTCATGGTTCCAGCTGCTGCTGTGCTGAGGTCATCTTCTGCACCCCGTGTTTTCTCAATGATCACACGGAGAGCGCTACAGAGCAAAGCCAGGGAACCTAGAGCATTAGCCCAAAGTGCCCCTTGCCTAGTCACCATATTCAAAACCTGTACATTTCTTGGTCTGGACCAGGCCGTGCTGAGTTTCCTTCAATCCTAGATGAAGACTGTTCATTGTCCCAAATGCAGCCCATCATGCAACATCCTCCAATGGTAAAGAAACCTAGTTCAAATCTGCCTTGGGTTTTTGGGTTTTTTTTTGTTTGTTTGTTTGTTTGTTTTTTGTTTTGTTTTTTGAGATTTTGAGATTTTTTTTTTTCCGAGACAGGGTTTCTCTGTATAGTCCTGGCTGTTCTGGAACTCACTCTGTAGACCAGGCTGGCCTTGAACTCAGAAATCCGCCTGCCTCTGCCTCCCAAGTGCTGGGATTACAGGCGTGCGCCACCACGCCCAACTAGCCTTGGGTTTTATTAGCTCCAGTTGGCAAAATAAATTCATCAGTATCCTGAACAAGATATCGAGGATCCACATTTAAATAAGGAGATAGGGGGTTCATACCAGTCGGTGGGACGCCGGCCAAATCAAATCAGCGTTTGAGTAGCCCGCCCCTTGCGCTCTGGAAGCCAGCTAACTGGCAGTGGATTTGTTGCCACTTCCTCCGCCACCGTCCATAAGGTCGCAGCAAGCGGCGGTGGGCTTCCCACCACCACCTCAGGCCGGGGTCGTGTGCTCAGCCGTGGCCCCGACAGCAACAGCGGGAAGACCCGCGTTGCTACTGCCGCCTTCACACGCTGACCTTCCGGGTCTGGACCCCGTAATCTGACCAAGCTTCAAACCCACACCTCAACCCATTTGGCTCTGTAGAACTTCTCTGAACTGCTGAGGCCTACGTTATTGTCTGGGGTCAGTACAGGTACACAAGAGTTAATGACTTCTTCATTCCTGAGTGGCCAAAAGCTACCTGAAATGCTCCCAATAAAAGTTCCTTGTTAATTTCAGGGGCTCATTTCAAAGAGAGAATTTTAACATACCCCAATAGACGGTGTCCTGCCAAGTATGAGGATGGACTAACAGTAGCACATACCCCAAAAGAGCTGGAGTGGACCTCATCATATTCGTCTCGGGACACTGTCAACCACTTGCCACTCTGAAGTACTCACTCTCCCCCTTCTCTTTCCTGGCAGTACTTGGGACTGAACCAGGGACCTGCTGCGCTACAGCCCCTTCTTGGTTCAGACCTTTTTAACATGTCGCCTTTGCAATCTCTCTTGTAAGATTTCAAGTTGCCGGGCACAAGACGTCTTCTTCCCCCGCCCCGCCTCCCCTAGGGTGGGTTCCTCGTCCCTCACGCTACTCAATTTCCTTCCAAGTATTTGGCAGGGTCTGAAAACACCCTGTCTACACAAAGTCTCCCACTAAAGCATCATGGCGGCTCCCGACGCCCAGGGCCGAGAAAAACGGTCAGCTAGCAGTTAATGAATGAAAGAAACCTGCTAGGGACACACAAGAACACTGAAGGTTGCTAATGGTTACGGGGGATGCCACTGGCAGCTTGGGGCAATGGGAGAACTTCCTGGAGAAAGAGGAGGAGAGCCTGGGAACCCTCAGATAACCGGAAACTGCGAGAAGGGATGACGTTCGCGGCTTCCGCCAGGCCACGCTACAGGCCTGCGCGTGGTGATCAATATCTGGCCTCCGGGAGGCCGCGGGGCCCGAGTCCTCATCCCGCCCACCGCCAACCCCGGCTAAGTGGGCCCGCGCCACTCCACCCGGGCGCCCAAGGACCGCTGTCGCCCGCCGGCCCGGCCCTGCCGCCTCCGCTACCCGAAGCGGCACACTCACTCCTCCTCCGCCATCTTCTCCCCAGTCCCGCGAGCTTCCGAGACTACAGAGTTCGGCGCCGCAGGGCTAGCGGGGCCTGCGGCTGCTTCCGGTTTCCGCTGCGGGCAGGGGCGGGGCTTGGCCTCCCAGGGCGACCCTCTGTGCAGTCCTCTCGGTGGCCGGAGCGTGGGATGACTTCAGGGACTTTCTGTAGGTTTCTTTTTTTCCGGCCAGGTCCTGTGACGATCTGGCCTCGGGACAGTCCGACTTTTTTTCCGGTCCCCGGGCGGGAAAGATTTGGAGGAGACTTTTGAGATCTGGGTGACTCAGCGGTGAGCTAAACCGCTCGCCCCGCGTGGAAATCACGGGGCTAAGAATGGGGGGAGAAGGTCTCTCTGGGCGTCCGGGCAGGCTGTGCGGAGGGAGTCTGGAGGCGCGATCCGAGTGGGCCTCAGTTTCCCCAGCTGTGGGGAGAGTAGACAGAAGGGCCTTTGAGACGCTAGACATATTCGTAGTATAAAAGTTGAGAGCTAGGAATACAGAGGTTGGTTTATTGGTTGGTGTGGTATATGTGGCAGTGAGACCCAGGACTGCTTAAGGGGGTTTCATGCTCGCCTTCTGCTGTGTCGGTCCATGGCATTGGAGTCTGGTAATAAGGCTTGGCGGCACCGCCTTTACTTATTGAGCTATCCAACAACTTCCAGGGATCCTCCTTTCGCGGTCTCCCTATCCCTACGGTTACGGACATCAACAGCCATCCCCGGCTTTTATGTGGATGCTGGAAATGCTCAGGTCCTCATGCTTGCACAACGAGCGCACTTGCGCACTGGGCTTTCCACGCCGAGGGTAACGTGAACAGCCAACTATATTGCTTAAAACTGGCCTGCAACTGCCGAGGTCTTTATGGGACCATCCCACCCTAGATAGTTCTTTCCCCGCTTAATAACGCTTTGTTTTGTTTTGTTTTGTTTTGTTTTGTTTTGTTTTGTTTTGTTTCTTCGAGACAGGGTTTTTCTGTGTAGTCCTGGTTGTCCTGGAACTCACCCTGTAGTCCAGGCTGGCCTCGAACTCAGAAATCCGCCTGCCTCTGCCTCCCAAGTGCTGGGATTAAAGGTGTGCGCCACCACGCCCGGCATTAATAACGCTTAATAGATAGTAATACATGATTGCTCTGTCACTTTCCCAGAGAATGCACCTTCTCTCTCTTCGTCCTGAGTGGTTGGGACTGGAGGGTCCCCACCCCCATTCAGGCATCTGCTTACCTCTGTGCAGGGATGGACTAGGACAACACACATGGTAAACAGGTGATCTTCCGCCGAGCTAACATGCTCAAGTTCTCTGTAGAGGACTACTGTATGCTCAGATGTACCTTGTGGAGTTGAGGCTATACAGACGAATAAGGAAAGCCGGGTATTAAGGCAAGATAAAATTTAATGAACAAGGGAAGCCTCACGCTAGCTGAGAACAAAATCCAACACAATTAATGTTGGCCAAGAAGGCTGCCCACATAAAGAAATTTTCATAAGATTGTGAAAAATAAGACTGCGGAGATGATTCTGGGTAACAGCACATGCCGCCAGTCGACAGCCTTGGCTTAAATTTTTGTGACACACGTGGTAGGAGAGAACAACTCCTGCAAATTGTCCTTGACCTCCACCTGTGGATATGACATATGTACACACACTGTGCTGGATTCTTTGTCAACTTGACGAAGGTTAGAATCATCCAGAGAGAGAAAGACCTTCAATGGAGAAAATGTGTCTCCATAAGATCCTGCTATAGGGTATTTTCTTAGTGATTTTTGGAGAATGGCCCAGCCCATTGTGGGTGGGGCCGTCCCTGGGCTGGTGGACCCGAGTTCCATAAGGAAGCAGGTTGAGCAAGCCATGGAGAGCAAACCAGTAAGCAGCACCCTTCCATGGCCTCTGCTTCAGCTCCTGCTTCCTGGTTCCTGCCCTGCTTGGGTTTTCTGTCCTGACTTCCTTTGATGATGAACGGTGCTCTGGAAGTGTATGGCCAAATAAATCATTTCCTGCCCAAGTGGTTCTGATCGTGGTGTTTCCTGGAAGCTGTAGAAATCCCAAGACACACATCCCAAATAAATGGAATTTTTTCAAACAAAGAACTTGAGAGGACCTTGAGCAGCTGGTTGGTGGCATGTGTACCTTTAATCCCAGTCCTCTAGAGGCCGAGACAGATCTCTTGAGTCTGAGGCCAGCCTGGTTTACCTGATGAGTCCCAGAGCCAGCCAGGACAACATAAAGACCCTATCTCAAAGGGTGGTAATAATAAACAAAGGGCCCGAGAAATGGCTCGGTGGATAAGAACCCTGGTTGGCTAGGACTGGTGATGAGCTGTAACTCCAGTTCCAGGGGATTTGGCACCGCCTTCTGGCCTTTGCAGGTACTGCATGTACATACTGCACAGGCACACATACAGGCAAAACACCCATTCACATCAATAGAAAAATTTAAAAATAAATATACTGGGGCCTGCATGTGGTGGTCAGAGGACACTTTGGAGACATTCCTCTCCTACCTTTATGTGGGCTCTCGGTCCTGAACTCAAGTCTTCAGGCTTGGCTTATGAAGTAGATGGCTTTCCCTGCTGTGGAGCCCAGCTCTGCAGCCCCAGCACTAAGACTTTTTTTTTTTTTTTTTTTTTGGACACAGGGTTTCTCTGTATAGCCCTGGCTGTCCTGGAACTCACTCTGTACATCAGGCTGGCCTCAGACTCAGAAATCCGCCTGCCTCTGCCTCCCAGAGTGCTGGGATTACAGGCGTGCGCCACCACCGCCCAGCTCTTTTCTTTTTTTGCACTAAGACATTCTTAAGGCCTGAGCGCAGATCCCTGTGAGCCTGACCTCACTCCATTCCTACACATTTTCTGGGACTCTCCCAAAAGACATCAGTCTTCTGTTAGAGAAAACACCTGAATTTCCCACGCAGCCCCTGAGAAAGAGAGGTTTCCCTATTCGGCTATAGTCTGGTCCTTGGCACATCAAGACCCAACCACCCCATGTTGTTATCCGCCCAAGAAATTCCTTAGCCACATTGTGAGCCCTGTCTTCAGAAGGCATGGGCAGCAGGTGGCTGGGTTTTGTACAAACAGCCCAGCTCTCGTAAGCTCACAGCCACGCTCTCAGGGGTGTTTTATCCTTCCTGGATCTATCTTTCCTGGTGCCTTTCTTTCTTTTCTTTTCTTTTCTTTCCTTTCCTTTCCTTTCCTTTCCTTTCCTTTCCTTTCCTTTCCTTTCCTTTTCTTTTCTTTTCTTTTTCCCGAGACAGGGTTTCTCTGTGTAGCCCTGGCTGTCATGGAACTCACTCTATAGACCAGGCTGGCCTCAAACTCAGAAATCCACCTGCCTCTGCCTCCCAAGCGCTGGGATTAAAGGCGTGCACCACCACCATCCGGCTTCCTGGTGCCTTTCTTAAAGGAAACCTTTAAGGGGCTGGTGAGAGGGCTCAGGGGATAAAGGTGCTGATGCCAAGCCCTTCAGAAGAGAACTAACTCCTGAAAGCTGCCCTCTGACCTGTGTGTGTGTGTGTGTGTGTGTGTGTGTGTGTGTATGCATGGACGCAAGCATACACACTGAAATGTCAAAAAACACAAGCTGACAACCTCTTCATAGCCATCTTGAATTTTTTTCTGGGGCTAGACTGGTAATGTCTGTGGGTTGAATGGGCCACCAAGGCTGAAGCCTGAGCTCCATCTCTGGGACCCACGTGGTGGGAAAAAAAACAACTTTGTCCTTCAGCCACCATATATGTGCCCTGTGGTGGCATGTGTGCCTCCCACACACAGTGAATAAATGCCGCGTTCCTTTGGAACCTCGGGGCAAGCATACAGTTCAGATGGCAGAGTGTTTGCTTAAGTCCATGAGGCCCTGGGTTCAAGCCCCAGCCGTGGGGACACTGAGCGAGAAGGACCAGAGGATCAAAGGTCATCATTCTCTGCTGTTTAGTAAGACTGAGGCCAGCCTGGGCTACATGAGACCTTGCCTCAAAAGTAAAAAAAAAGAGAAAAGAATTCTTCCTGGATCTACCTGAGAGGAAGTCTCTGGAAAGACCTCAGGCTGCAGGCTCAGTGTAGAGCTGGGTCTCCAGCCATGCCCCATGGTCGCCAATAGTCTGAGAGCCCATACCTCCCTGTCAGCCCAACATTCTTGAGGTTGGGGCCAATCTGGCCAGTGTAGCAAGACCCTGTCAAAGCGGGTGGGGGTGTATGAGTATTGGGCTTCTGTCTCTGCCATTCAGAAGGCATTGCAAGTTCAAGGTCACCCTGCTGTGACTGCCCAGTTCCAGGTCCGCCATGATTATGGATCTGAATCTGTCATCCCCAAAAGTCAGAAAAGGGTGTCAGGTCCATTGAGGGTGCATGTGAGCCACTGTGCCGGTGCTGGGAATGGAACCCAGGTCCTCTGCAGGAGCAACAGCACTCTGAACGGCTGAGCCTTCTTTCCAGTCCGAGAAAAAAAATGTAAATAACTTCATCCTGGGTATGTTAGGAAGCGGAGGAGAGGGGAGATGGCTCGTTGGGAAACGGTGCTTTTCAGCAAGACAGCAGCCTGAGCTTGGTCCGTCAGTCCGGTAGGGATGGAAGAAGGAAGTCCTCTGACATCATATGCACGCCAGAATCATGCTCCCCCCCCCAACACACACACATACACACACACACACACACACACACACACACATAACCATAAATAAACATTTAAAAATAAGTCAGCCAGGCATGGTGGCACAAGCATTTAATCCCAGCACTTGAGAAGCAGAGGCAGGTGGAGCTCTGTGAGTTTGAGGCCAGCCTGGCCTACAGAGTGAGTTGCAGAACAGCCAGGACTATATAGAGAGACTCTGTCTCAAACAAAACAAAACAAAACAAAACAAAACAACAACAAAAATCAAGTCTTGGGAGGGGAGGATTTCCTTTGGACGTAGGTGAGATGGCAGCGGTGGCAAGAGGTGGCCTCCTGGTGCAGACAGAAGTCAGGGTTGAGCCTGGTGGCAGAAACAGCCCTTCACCTGCCAAGGCTTAGGGCTTGAGGTTGAATGTGTAATAAACACATTAAAACAAGTGGTTGAGATCCGCCCGCTTGATAATGAGTTCTTCCTTTAGGTGTGGTGCAATCCTATTGTTTCCTTAATCCTTTATGAATCATCCCAGCAGATACTAATATATCCAAAAGACACAGAGAAGCCAAGCCATCACACAGCAAACCACTGTTGTGACTGGGATTTAGGTGCTGCCTGGTGTGGACAGTCACTGCTCATGGCTGCCTTAGTGTGTCTGCCTCTGCCCTGGGGCGGAGAGCTTCCTTTCATCGTTTGGAACTATGCTTAGTGAGATGTCGGCTTTGCTGTGAAAGGCGGAGCCTGGGGCTCTGGCTAATCACACTTGTTAAGCGCCTCATAGCTGAAATTCCCAGGGGCTGCCCCCTCCACCCACCCACTGGCCTGCTAAACCAGAGCTGAGCCAGGGTTTTGAGAAGGCCGCGCCTTTGCCAGGTTAGCTCAACCAACCCTCCCTCCGGTTGCTGCAGACCTGCCCTCTGGCCTCTGGGCAAGTCCCGGGCTCTTCTCACCTATTCCTGGGTTATTGCCCCAGGAAGGTAAATAGAGCCATTGAACTTGAGCATGTGCTGTGCCAGGCAGAGAGGTCACTGTCAGAAGAGTACAGCCAGCGGAGGCGCCAGGATGCCCCGTCCAGCCCCGCCTGCAGCTGTTCTGACAGCACCCCTCCCTAGAAGGCGTCTGGCTGCAGGGCGAGCTCTTGCCTGTCCTCTGGGTTAGTCTTCTCCCTCCTTGTCAGTAAGCTTTTTGTTGTCTCAGTTGAAATGTCACGGCCGGTGGGAGCCCTCCCTCAATCACTCAGGCTGCATGGCTTGTGTCTAAGGAGCTGACCGGAGATATTGTGGGGGTTTGGGGCCTGGTGCCCCATGGGGTATGACCCTCATGTCACAATATGCGAACACTTGAGGATCAGCTGCCTTATGATGAAACCCTTTAAGTACTGAAAGGCTTGAGCTGGGGGCTGCAACTCTGTAGCACTCATGAGGCTTTAGGCTCAATCCCCTGGTAGCAGAAAAACAAAATCTATCACAAGATGTGATGGTAGACATCTTTCACCCCAGCACCTGCCCCTGCCTGGCAGAGACAAGCAGATCCATCAGGTCCAGGCCAGCCTGATCTACATAGCAAGTTTAAAGCCCGTCAGGACTACACGGCACCAAAAAATAAATACACTACCAATTCGTTGGGCTGTTTAGATGACTCAGTAGACTAAGGTGCTGGTTGCCAAGCCTGAGGACCCAAACTCAATCCCAGAGACACACATGGCAGAAAGCAAGAGCCCACCCTCTCGGGTTGTCTTCTGACCTTCACACATGGCTGTCCACGTGAGCTGTAGACACACACACACACACACACACACACACACACACACAAAGTCATTTTTATAAAGAAGAGGCTTGCAAGTCTGATTTTCATTTGTTTTGTGTCTATGAAGGTTTTGCCTGCGGAAGCAGGTGTCAGGTCCGCTAGGACAGGAGTTGCAGGTGCTTGTGAGGAGCTGTGTGGGAGTGGAAATCCAGCCTGGGTACTGGGCAAGAGCAACCAGGGAGTGCTTTTAACCACTGAGCCACTTTCTCGGTCCTGACACTGAAAAATAAAAAATAAAAAATAAAAAATAATCCAGACAATGTTATGTAAACCAGCTGCCCTGGCATTCACTGTGTAGCCAAGGATGTCTTTTGAGTTTTGTAGCTGAAGGGGATGAGCTTGAACCCTTGATCCTTCTGGGATTACAGTATGTGCAGTGATAGCCTTTCTGTGCCATCTAGGGATGAAACTCAGAGCTTTGTGCTTGGGGAATGGGGGAGTATTCATGGCCGAGTTACACCCCTGTGAAGCTCCTGGAGAGAAACTGTACTTACCTTGAGTGTTCTCCAGACCTCAGTGATTGGACGTGGGGGAGAGGTTGGGAGGTTGCAAATCATGAGCCAAATTAACTGAGGATATAGTTAGCTTCCTTAATAGCCAGCCGTTGTCCACGTCTGTGTCTAACCTCACATCCTTGTGACTGTCCCATGAAAGCTCTTGGAATGTGTTAACAGAACCCTGGCTTCCACCAACCCCAAAGCTAAGAATCTTGCGCATGGCGTGTGAGGCATGTAAAAGGGGTGTCCCTGCTTTCCTGAAACGGCCCACTTCAGGCTGAGTGGCCTGTCATAGGGGTCACATATGAATTTCAGATATTTACATTTTGATTTAAAACAGTATCAAAATTGCAGGTATGAAGTAGCAACAAAAAATAATGTATGGTTGGGAGGTCACCGCAACATGAGGAACAGTATTAAAGGGTTGCAGCAGTAAGGATGGTGAGAACCACTGCTCTACCTGCTGTTCCCCACCCCGATATGCAAAAAGTTGAGCACTGCTGGCTCACGCCTTTAATCCCAGCACTTGGGAGGCAGAAGCAGGAGGATCTTTGAGTTCGAGGCCAGCCTGGTCTACGGAGTGTGTTCCAGGACAGACAGGGTTACACAGAGAAACCCTGTCTCAGAAAAACAAAACAAAGTACTTAATGCCCTTGCAGAGGACCCAGGTTGAGTTTCTAGGACTCACATAGTAGCTGTCAACCATCTGAATCTCCAGCTCCAAGAGATCTGGTGCTTTCCTCTGGCCTCCAAGAACACCATGCACACTCACAGTACACATAAATACATGCAGACAAAACACTATTCATACATGCAAGTTTTAAAATTTTTTTGATTTATTTATTTCATATATGTGAGTACACTACACTGTCACTGTCTTCAGACACACTAAGAAGAGGGCATCTGATCCCATTACAGATGCTTGTGAGCTACCATATGGTTGCTGGGAATTGAACTCAGGACTTCTGGAAGAACAGTCAGTGCTCTTAAACACTCCGGTCCCACACACACACACAAAAAAAATCTAAAAAAAAAAGTCATTCCCTGTTACTAGGTTGAAATGTAGAGTTTTGAGAACACCTGAAATCCTGAACCTGGGCCACAGCCACTCATGTCTGGCTTTAGAATAAACTATCTCTTTTTCCTTTTGGGGTCAGAACTGTGTGTTTTCCTGTTTGTCACTCCAACCCCATTTATTTTTTGTCTTGGTTCTTTTGTTGTTGTTTTATCATAACATTATCTTGATGGTCTGGAAGGCTGGGATCATGGTGTGGTGGTTTGAATAAGAATGGCCCCCACAGTCCCAGCACTTGGGAGGCAGAGGCAGGCGGATTTCTGAGTTCGAGGCCAGACTGGTCTACAGGACAGCCAAGACTACACAGAGAAACCCTGTCTCAAAAAAAAAAAAAAAAAAAAAAAAAAGAATGGCCCCCACAGGCTCATATATATCATCAGAAAGTAGACAATTTGAGAGTGATTAGGAGGTGTGGCCTTGCTGGAGGAGGTGTGGCCTTATTGGAGGAGGTGTGTCGCTAGTGGAGGGGGCGGGGCTTTGATGTTTCAAAAGCCCATAACAGGCCCAGCGTCTGTCTATGGATCAGACTGTAGCTCTCAGCCTGCCATGCCCGCTACCCTGCTGATAGTAGACTAAGCCTCTAAAACTGTGAACAATCCCCCAATCAAGTGCTTTCTTTTCTAAGAGTTGCCATGGTCGTGGTGTCTCCTCGCAGTGCCGAAGACAATAGGTATGCTTGTCGTTAGGTCCTAAGGTCTTGTACATGTCTCTGAGAACTTTTCGTGATCAAACACCTCTTTCCTCCTCGGTTGCTCTCTCTCTCCTTTCCATCCGTGTCTCCTTCCTTTCTGAAGCAGAGAGAGTTTCTATCTCTATGGTCCAAGCTTCCTAAGGAAGAACGCCTTCCTTTGTTCTCCCATCGCCTGCTCGAACGGTGCTGCACCTCGCAGTCACCCCTCGGTCCTCTTAGCCCAGCGCACAGGGGTAGAGACCTGAAATCGTGTTCATTGCTTAGCACTTGGAAGCTGGGCTGGGATGTAGACCAATGGTAGAGTCTTGCATAGGTAAAGCCTGGAGTGTGGTTCTCAATTCTGCAAAAACTAAAAACGGTAAAATGGGGGAGGGGCATGGCTCAGTGGTTAAGACCACTTGTTCTTTCTGACCTGGGTTCTGTTCCCAGCACACACATGGTGGGTCTGTAACTCCACATCCAGAGGGCCTGAGCCCTCTTCTGGCCTCTGGGGGAACTGCATACTTGTAGTGCAGACATACACACAGGCAAAACACCCATGCGCTGTAATAAAATAAAATAATCTCAAAAACAAAAACAGGGACCCAGGCCAGACATAGCAGCTCATGCTGTAATCCCCATAGTCAGGAGGCTGCACCAGGAGGATGGCGGTGAGTTTGAAGTGAGGCTGGACTACACAGGAACAGTAAGTCCCCATTGCAGAGTGACTTCCAGGCCGGGGTATGTGACAGAAGGAAACTGTCCCAAACAAACAAACAAACAAACAGCTATAAGCCAGTGAAGGATATGGCATGAAGTGATTAGATGAAAACACCCAAATGCATAAGTTCCTGGTTCTTTTGCTTAGCAGCTTGGCGGAGTTAAGCTGAAGGAGCAGGCAGGGCTGTGTCCCTCTGGAGAGCCAGGGAGAATCTCCTTCCCCAGTGTCTGCCTGTTTCAGCCTCCAGAGCTGCTGGGATGCAGGGTTCACAAAGGTCCCAGCATCTCTTCAAAACCTGTAAATCTGCTGGGCAGTGGTGGCGCAAGCCTTTGATCCCAGCAGAGATGGGCGGGATCTCTGTGAGTTCAAGGGCAACCTGGTCTACAGAGCTGGTTGTTGGATAGCTAGGGCTACACAAACAAACCTTGTCAGGGGTGGGGGTGGGGGGGTACAACAATAACAAAAACAAACAAAACAAAAAGCACTTGTAAATCCTCAAAATTCTGAAAGGCTTCAGGATGCCCCGGGGACCTGTGGAAGTAAAACTGAAGGGGTGGGGGCCTATGGGACAAATGTAAAATAAAGAATTAAGTCTGTTCCAGGATCTGCCCTTGTGATCCAGTCAACACCCATCACTGTGAGTCTTCAACTTAGACCGGAAGCCCAGCACCCAGGAGGCAGAGAGAAGCAGGCCAGACGGGACTCAGGGACGAGCCTGAAGGACCCGTGTAAAGACGAAAGGTGAGAACTAACTCTACCGGGCTGTCCTCTGACCTCCACGTTTGTGGCGTGACACACGATCCCAGCGTGACACTCGAGTCCGTCCATAAATAAGCAGATGTAATTTAAAACCGGTTTCAGATCTGAAAGTCTTACATCCTTTCTCTGTGTTCTGCGGCTGCGCTAGCATGAGAGGGGCGGGGCAAGCGAGGAAGCCTGAGACCAAGGATCGGGAACTCCTGCAAAGATGAGAAGCTTGCAGATCCCTGGATGATGGTGCGGGGAGATCCTGGGATGGTGTTGAGGTACCAGTGGGGGAATCAGTTCTCAGGGGAACAGATCCGAGGGCACCATCAAGAAGGTGGATGGGCCAGCACTTGGGAGGCAGAGGCAGGCAGATTTCTGAGTTTGAGGCTAGCCTGGTCTACAGAGTGAATTCCAGGACAGTCAGGGCTACACAGAGAAACCCTGTCTCGAAAAAACCAAAAAAGAAAAAAGAAAAAAAAAAAAAGAGAAAGAAAGAAAGAAAGAAAAAGAAAAAAGAAAAAAGAAGGTGGATGGGGTTGGTTCCCTGGGAAGCAGTTGTAGGGTGTTCAGACTGCTGCCAGAGGTTGGAGCTAATTAAGATAATAGTTAACTAAGGACCCGAAGAAATATGCATAGGCAGCAGAGGCTCTCCCTGGGACCCGGCTGAAGTTGCCATTTACATAGCTACAATGCAAGTCAGTGGTAAATATTGCTCTTTCCAAAATGACCACACCACATGACTACACAGGAAGGGGACTAGGAGTGGCGCTGGTGGTGGTGATGGTGGCGGTGGTGGCGGCGGCGGCGGTGGCGGCGGGGTTGCCAGCAGGAACAGGTGTAAAGGAAGATCACGAGAACAGCACCCAGGGCTGGAAGTGGATTTTATGAAAGTAGAGCACTAAAACGTGGTATCTCTGGACTGGAGAGATGGCCCAGTGGTTAGGGGCACAGGCTGCTCTTCCAGAGGACCCAGCATCTACTCTGAAGCTCTCAGTGTCTATAACTCCAGTTCCAGAGGATCCGACAAAGCACCAATGTGCATGAAATTTAAAAAAATATGTGGATATCTCTTGTTTGCTTGGATTTTCATTTTGTGGGGTTTTATTTATTAAAAAAAAGAGAAAGAACATGGGGAGGGAGTTGGGGGGGCAAAGCTAAGCGAGAGGAAAACTGAAATATATTGTGTGAAAGGTATTTCTAAATAAGAGGGGTTTGGCCGTGAAAGCATGTTAATTCCCCCTCTCTGGAATAGAGCTTACATGTAGCTCTGGCTAGCCTAACATTTGTTGTGTAGACCAGACTGGTCTACAAGTTTTATCAGTCCTCTGGTAAACAGCATTTTTTGGTGTTTTTGAGACAGGATCTCATTATATAGCCCTGACTGGCCTCAGATTCACAGGACAGTCTCTGCTTCTCAAGTGTCAGAGGGGAAGGCTTATACCACGTCTGAAAACACATGACATTTTTCTTTTTTTTCCTCCTGTGGAAAGAGAAAAGAGTGTGTCAGAAGAGAGTGTCAGTGTTGGTACTCTGTCCAAGCTCCACCCCACAATTACCTGGCAACAGCCAGATATGCCCCGCCCCATAGACCTGGCCCACTATAAAAGGGGCTGCCTGCCCCTCCTCCCTCTCTCTCTCTCTCTCTCTCTCTCTCTCTCTCTCTCTCTCTTTCTCTCTCACTCACTCATTGCTCTTACCTCTCTGAACTCTCACCTCTCTGCCCTCTTGGGCTCTCCTCCCCTCCCCCCGCCCCTCCACATAGTCATGGCCGGCCTCCACTCCTCTCTACTTCTCTCTTCTCTCTTCTCTCTTCTCTCTCTCTCTCTCTCTCTCTCTCTCTCTCTCTCTCTCTCTCTTTCTCCCTTCACTACACCATTAACTCCCATCCTCTTCCCTGAATAAACTCTATTCTATACCATGTCTGTGTGTGTGTGGTCCCTCAGGAGGAAGAGGTGCCTGGGCATGGGCCCGCCTAGGCACCCCCTTCCCCCACGCCACCGTGCCACACTCTCTAATCCCCCTTCTCTCTTTTATAACCCATCATTTGGTGCCGAAACCCGGGAACAACATTAAACCATCAGTCAGATCCCCTGGAACCAGAGTTACAGACAGCTGTGAGCAACACAGTCTGGGTCCCGAGACTTGAACCCAGGTCCTCTGGAAGAGAGGCCAGTGCTTTCAATGGCTGAGTCTGTTCTCTGACATTATTATAAAAGCCGGGGTCTCTCCTGTACCCACGCTAGCCTGGACCTTCTGTGGTAATGTAGACCTCGAACACCTTATCTTCCTGTGTCCCCTTCCCAAGCTCTGGGATGACAGGTGTGAGCCACTGTGCATTATTTCCAAACAGGCACAAATACAAAAACTGTCAACCCCAACTGCTCTGCCAGAATCAGGGATTTCTGACTTTGGGGGGAAAATTCTACTCTGTCTTTAGAAAAGTTAAGTGTTCAGTAGCCTCCTGGGTTGTAAACCTCCATACAAAATAGTAATAATAATAATAATAATAATAATAATAATCTATAAGCAGGGGAGGATGGTTAAAGATCTTAAAACAGAAATTGGAAATAGGCAGAAGCTGTATGACATGAGGCTCCAGATGCCTCCATTGGGACCAGTGGGTTTCCTTCTTTTTTTTCTCTTTGGCTTACTAAGATAGATATCTTAATAAGTTTAATGCAGATAATACATGGTTTGAATGGTGAAAAGAAATGTGATTTTAAACATATTCATTTATTTTTATTTTAAGTGTGTGAGTATTTTGCCTGCACATATGCCAGCGCACCACGTGCTTACCTGGTGCTCATGGAGCCCAGAAGAGGATGTTGGACCCGCTGGACCCGGACTCCAGACAGTTGTGAGCTGCAGGGTGGCTCCTTCCCACAAGCACCATGCCGCTCTTACCTGCTTAGCCAAAACGTTTTAATTTTAAAAGGGAGAGGGGAGCCTCGAGTGAGGATATCCTACACTTGGAAAGCGGAGATGGTAGGATCAGGAGTTCAAGGTTATCCTCGGGTCTAGCCTGGGCTACATCTGGCCCGGACTAAAATACAATCGATTATCTAGTTTTAAAAGAGCCCTCAGACTGCAGCATAGCATGCTGGGGACAGCCAGGGACAGCGGCAGAAAGCAGAGTGCTTGCCCATGACTGGTACACCTGTCACCTGCCCCTCCACCAGAAGCCAGGGCTCTTGGTTGACACGTCCTAGTCTCACTAGCACCATCCTTGCGCGCCTTACGCAGTGAAGCACCAAGCTCACTCCCCTCTTTCTCCTCTGAAGCATGCTCCGTGCAAACCAGCTCTCTCCTCAGAAGTAGTGGGAATATATTCTGGAGAAAAACACCAGGGGCTGTGGCCTGGGAACGCACACTTTACAACCCCACCTTCCATGTTCCGACACGGATGTGGTTTTAGTTGTTATTAGCTGTTATTATTATTAAGTTGTTATAGTAACAAAACAAAGAAAGTCATAAATCAAGACAGTTTTTAAACACATTGGTGGCAACATTAGGTAGGCGGGTAGATATGTGCTACAGGCCTCAGATGGTGATCCTGAACCTTTTGGTTGATAAGCACATAATGATTGTGCATTTTAATAACTTACCTAACAGCCACACCAGATGTCAGTTCACACAGACTCAACAGGAGGCTTTGAAGGCTGTTGAGTTGCAACATTCCAACCTCCCTACAATTACTGAAGGTCTGAGTTGCTTTTTGGAAGGGTCAGTTGCAAGGTAAACACTGTTTCTGAGAATTCTCCTTAACAGCGCTTTAGGGTCTGCCTCAGTCCCCGCCCAGATCCTGGCCAGGCTGCCTAGTTCCTCCACATTTTCATTCTGACTTCAGAGAGAATTGCCTCCTGGAGTCCCCAAATAAGGAAGCAGGGAGTTCCGCAGTCCCAGAGCCACAAGTCCCAGCGGCCATCGAGAAAGCAAACGGGCCAGCTCTTCCGGACAAGAGCTCGAGCAGGTGATCAAGTCTACAGAGTGAGTTCCAGGACAACCAGGGCTACACAGAGAAACCCTGTCTCAAAACAAAAACAAAAACAAGGGCTGGAGAGATGGCTCAGAGGTTAAGAGCACTGACTACTCAGCAAGAGGTCCTGAGTTCAATTCCCAGCAACCACATGGTGGCTCACAGCCATCTGTAATGGGATCCGATGCCTTCTTCTGCTGTGTCTGAAGACAGCTACAGTGTATTCATATAAATATAAAAATGAATCTTAATAAAAAAGACAGACAGAGAATAGATCTATTTTGTTTTGGTTTGGTTTTTTGTTTTTCGAGACAGGGTTTCTCTGTATAGCCCTGGCTGTAGACCAGGCTGGCCTCGAACTCAGAAATCCGCCTGCCTCTGCCTCCCAAGTGCTGGGATTACAGATGTGCACCATCATGCCCGGCGAGAACAGACCTTAGTATTGGTCTTGCTGCCTTCTGCTCAGAGTTGACGGTGGCTTGGAGGACCCCAGGGCATCCTGCTCCCCAGAGCCAGTGAGAGCACAGAGCTGTCCATCAGAATGGAAGGCCAGAGCCAGGTGTCCAGGGCTGGATCACAGCACTGTCACCCCTACCTGTCACCTGGGAGCAGTTAGCCTCTGTGCCTCAGTGTCCTCCAGACACACTCGGAGCCGTGTGTTACACCTGTGACTTCCGGATGCTCCCCTGAGCCCTGACCTGTGCCTGTGGTGGGGCGGCTGATCAAGGTGGGCTGAGCGCCTGTGCCGTCCTGGTGAGAAGCGTGGGCTGCAGTGACATTTAGCCTTAGCTTTCTTACCTCACTGTAGACCCAGAAGGGAAAATTTTCTCTATTTCCTATCAGAGGAAGAGTGGAAAACCCCAGTTCCCACAAATAGGGGCATCAATGCAGCCTTCTGCCCAGGGAAAGGAGCAGGGGAAGAACATGGCTCTGTATGTGGAGTGGGGGATGGGGGATGGAAGGGCAGGGGTAGGAGGGGTGGGGATGGGGGGGATGTAGGGGAATGGGGATGGGATGTGGGGTGGGGGTTGGCGGGTGAGGGGGTGGGATGTGTGGGTTGGAGGTGGGGGAATTGGGGCTGGATTCTGGGGGGTGGACTGGGGGTGGGGGTAGGGTAGCTAGGGGTGGGGTGTGGGAGGTATGGGGATTATGGGGGTGGGGGCGGGGGTGGGGGTAAGCACTGAGAATCTGAAGAGCGGAGGCCAGAGTGCCTGCACCTGAATCCCTGCAAGGTCACCTGCACCTGTGACCGTACGCAATGCATCCAACTGCTTCGTGCCTTGGTTTCTGTGTTATGCGTTGATGGTAGCACACAGCACGCAAGTAGGTAGTTCAGCAACGCACAAAGAGGGGACAGCGGGTGCAGGGTGGGGCTAAGGACACCACAGGTGGCAGTGTGTGCCGGAAGCACACACGCACCTTTGAGTTTACATTTGATCCAAGCAGTGAACAATATCCAAAACAACTTGGAAAGGGCTTTGAACGCAGGCCTTTCGTTCCTAACGCGTCCTCTGTTGTCCAAAGCTGTTGGTAACTGGTTCCCTCGGTGGTGGTGGTTTTCAAGACAGGCTCTCAGGTAGCCCGGGATAGCTTAGGATTACAGGTGTAGCAGAGGACGACCTGGAATCCAGACCCTCTCGCCTCTGCCTCTCTTCCTTTCAAATGATGAGATTGCAGAATCAGAGTCCAGCCCTGGGTTTTTGTTGCTGGTTTGAGACAGGCTCTCAATATGCAGTTCAGGTTGGTTTTGAACTCACAGAGAAAGTCCTGCTACTGCTTCTCTTGTGCTGGGATTACAAGTGCAGTCTAACATGTCTGCTTTGAAAATATCTTTAGGAGCTGGAGAGATGAAAGCACCTCCTGGTTTTGCAGAAACCGTATTTTGGTTCCCAGCACCCAGATCATGCTGATCTTTTGTTTGTTTGTTTGTTTGTTTGTTTTTCATTTTTATTCTATATTCTTTGTTTACATTCCAAAGGCTTTCCCCTTTCCCAGTTCCCCACCACCATACGTCCCATACGTCCTCTCCCCCCCAACTATTCCCCAATCACCCCCCCCCACCATTTCTCTGTTCTGGTACTCTCCTACAAAACTGGATCCAATCTTTTCAGGCCCAGGGTCCTCTCCTTTCTTCTTCTTGTGTTTGTTTTTGAGACAGGGTTTCTCTGTGTATCCCTGGCTGTCCTGGAACTCACTCTGTAGACCAGGCTGGCCTCGAACTCAGAAATCCGCCTACCTCTGCCTCCCAGATCATGTAGATCTTAACCACCACTAACTCCAGCTCTGAGGGACTTAGTACCCTCTTCTGGCCTCCTAAGGTGCACAACCACACACACCACAAACACTATACACACACACACCATACACACACACATACCACACACACCATACACACACACACACCACACACACCATATACACACACATATACCACATACACCATACACATGCACACACATTCCATACACACCACACATACACACACACACATTCCATACACACTATACACACACACACACACACACACATATACATACACAGAGACATAAAACTAAAATTCAAGGGCTGGAAAGATGGCTCAGCAGTTAAAGAGCACTGACTGTTCTTCCAGAAGTCCTGAGTTCAAATCCCAGTAACCATATGGTAGCTCACAACCATCCATAATGAGATCTGATGCCCTCTTCTGGAGTGTCTGAAGACAGCTACAGTGTACTTACATATAATAAATAATAAATAATAAATAAATAAACCTTTAAAAAGAATAAAATAAAATTCAGAAGAAACTATCTATTATAACAATGAGCCAAAGTTACTTTCAGAATCAGGAAGGCAAGCTGATTCCACCTGGGGGTGGCACCGAGCCCGTCCTGGCTCCCTGTAGCATCATGGCAACAGCCAGTGGCCTGCATGCCTTTGTCCTTCTGTTTGAGGACTACGTTGCCTGGGTAACTCTTGCCTGGGCATGAACTCACCCTTGTTTGTTCAAGTCCCTGCTCTCTGAAACATGAGGAGCTTGCTCAGGCCCGGGTGGGTCCCATGGTCCCCTGCTCTGTCCTATCCTGTATTTGTATTTGGAGTGGAGGGGACAATAGGCCTGACTCACTCAGCTCTGGTTTTGTTCAACGTCGTTTCGGTGTGGTTTGGTGTGGAGTTTTTGTTTTACTTCAAGATGGAGACTCATCGGTAGCTGAGGAGGATCTTGACCTCCTGACCTCTCTGCTCTCCACTTCCCAAGCATAAGGATTACAGGTTGTGCCCCTAGATCCGGTGCTTTCTGCTCTATCTGGCCGCTTTCATGCCTGTTTCAGAGTTCTCTTCCATCTATAGGTATGGTGGGGCACACTTTTAATTCCAGCGCTCTGAGAGAAGAGGTGGGCAGATCTCTGTATGTTTGAGGCCAGCCTGGTCTACATAGTTCAGGACAGCTAGAGCTACATAGTGAGGCGCCGTCAATTAAAAAGTTTAAAATGTCTCTTGGTCTAGCCTGTGCAGAGGAGGCAGCGGCACAGCCTTGGGAGGGCTTCGGAGCACCCAGCGGTGGGAGGGGTGTCTCCTGCCTCTGATGTGTCTTTAGCGTCAAGGCACCCACCACCAAGGCTGGCTGAAGACGTTTCACTATACAGCCAGGCTAGACTCAGACTTGCTGCCATCCCCCTGTCTCTGCCTCCGGAGTGTTGGGATCACAAGTGTGCACCACCTTTTCCAGCCCCAGGGCTTTTAATGTAATATTTTAGTATATTTTATCTATGTGATGCGTTGTTCACTTGCATGCATGCTTAGGTACCACTTACGTGCCTGGTGCTTGCAGAGGCCAGAAGAGGGTATGGAGTCCCCCGGCTGGGGTTACAGTTGTGAGCCACCTTGTGAGAGCCGGTGATCATACCTTCCCCTGCAAGAGCAGCCAGTGGCCATAACCTCTGGGCCATCTCCCAAGCCCTCTGCTGCTTTTTTGTTTGTGTTTTGTTTTTGTTTTTTGAGCTAGGGTTTCTCTGTGTAGCCCTGGCTGTCCTGGAACTCACTCTGTAGACCAGGCTGGCCTTAAACTCAGAAATCTGCCTGCCTCTGCCTCCCAAGTGCTGGGATTACAGGCGTGTGCCACCACCGCCTAGCCAAGCCAAACTTTTTTGATGATGATGATGATGATGATGATGATGATGATGATGATGAAGATGAAGATGGTGATGGTGATTTTGAGGCAGGGTCTATGTAGTCCTGCCTATCCTGGAGCTCAATATGTAAACCAGGCTGGTCTGGAACTCACAGAAATCTGCCCGCTTCTGCCTCCCCAGTACTGGGACTAAAGGCATGCACTACCATGGCCGGCTATTATTTTATTTTTAGTCATGTGTAAGTGAGAGTCCATATGCAGGCATTCGTGGGTGTTGGATCTGGAAGAGGCCATGTATGTCAGATTCCCCCTGGACCTGGAATCACAGGTGGCTGCGAGCTGCCCAGCGCAGCAATTTCTGGGAACTTGAGTTCGGTCTTCCGCAAGAGCACATATAATCAGAGTTGTCTCACTAGCACCATGAGGCAAATATATTTAAAAGCTGGCTGACACTTGGTGTCAGTTGGAACAGTTCAGCAGTGCAGGTCAGAAACCAACCTCAGGAAATGGGTCTGAGCTGGAGTTTGTGTGAAAGCAGTCCCCCAGTCCCCAGAAATGCAGCGGGAGAGCAGGGAGGGAGAGGAGAGGGAGAGAGCCTAGCCTGAGGGCAGCCACTCAGCAGGGCTAGCCTGGGCTCCTGGGCTCCGAACGCTGGGGACTCTGAGACTTGGGGTAGCACACCCCTCAGAACTATCCACTTGAGGACAAGAGAGCCACTAGCCCCTGTCAATCATGGGTTAAATGTTGCTCCCTGGGGAGTGCCTCCCCTCCCATTTTAGACATGTGTTCTCAACACGTGTTGGGGACAAAACCCTTGAGCCAAGATCATAGGCACTGGGCTCTCCTGGTCATCATGAGGATGGTGGGGGTTGGGGAGATAGGCTGAGAACCAGCCATCATCCTGGACACAGACATCTGCTGGAGGAGGAAGGAAGTTGGGGCCTGGAGACGTGATTTGGCTTTGGGTGCAGATGCTTTCTGTGTTCCCAGGACTTGGTGTTTCATGAGTGGAGACCCAGTCACGGCCATCTCTGAGCTTTAGGCTTCCCTGGTTCATCTCAGCAGAAAGAAAGCCTTCCTGACCTAGTGAGACCGCTCAGAGCGCAAAAAACTGATCGCCGCCGAGCCTGACAACCTGATTCGGTCCCTGGAGGCGAGAACTGCCTCCAGCAAGTTGTTCTTTGGCTTCCACATTCCCGCCTTGGTGCAAGCATGCCTCCTCGTATGCCGCACACAAAATAAGTAAATGACGTGATTTTAAACATTTAAAAGAAGCCAATGCCTTCCCGATAATTCTAGCAAAACCCCAGGGGTTGAAGCAGATGTGTTGGTGTGCATACACAATCCCAGCATCTAGAAAGCTGACTCAGAGGGGTCACAAGTTCAAGGACAGCTGGACTACATAGTGAGCCCCATTCCCAGAAAGACAAACTACTCCTCCGCCTTCCAAATTCCAGAGGCTGACTCATCGGCTGGCCGGCCGCTCGGGATATTCGAGCACCTCAGGATCCACTCTGGGTGGAGCAGTGAGATGGGCTGGTTGGCCGGCTTGATGCGCTCAGCCGTCTTTGGACCCCAGGCTCACACAAACCCCACAGGCCTCAACATGGGCGTGCAGCAAAAAGGAGCGTCACAGATACCAGGGTGTTGTGGTGAAGGGGTGGCAAGCTGATATGACAGGTCAAAACCACTGTTAGCAGGGTGTGGTGGTACACACTGGCGTCCCTCAGGAGGGTGACACTTGCTGAGGTCAAACACGGTGACCAAAAGAAGTGTGTGTGTGTGTGTGGGGGGTATTTGGCTTACACTTCCACATCCTAGTCCATCACTGAAGGAAGTCTGAGCAGGAACTCAAGCAGGGCAGGAACCTGGAGGCAGGAGCTGCTTACTGGCTTGCTTCCCACAGCTTGCTCTGTCTGAGTTCTTTCCCCCCCCCCCCCAGACGGTTTTTTCTGTGTAGTCCTGGCTGTCCTGGAACTCACTCTGTAGACCAGGCTGGCCTCGAACTCAGAAATCTGCCTGCCTCTGCCTCCTAAGTGCTGGGATTACAGGCATGTGCCACCACGCCCGGCTCTGTCTGAGTTCTTGTTTTGTTTTGTTTTTTGTTTTTTTTTGAGACAGAGTTTCTCTGTGTAGCCCTGGCTGTCCTGGAACTCACTCTAGACCAGGCTGGCCTCGAACTCAGAGATCCACCTGCCTCTGCCTCCCAAGTGCTGGGATTACAGGCGTGCGCCACCACCGCCCGGCCTCTGTCTGAGTTCTTATAGAATCTTATAGAAGTCGGGATCTGCAGCCCAGGGATGGCTCCAACCACAATGGCTGGGCCCTCCCCCATCGATCACCAATTCAGAAAACACTGTACAGCTGGATCTTATGGAGGCAGAGGCAGGTGGATTTCTGAGTTCGAGGCCAGCCTGGTCTACAGAGTGAGTTCCAGGACAGCCAGGGCTACACAGAGAAACCCTGTCTCAAAAAAAAAAAAAAAAAAAAAAAAACACCAAAAAACAAAAAACAAACAAAAAACAAAAAGAAAGAAAGAAATGGCAGAGGGCGAAATGGCTCAGTGGGTAAAGTGCTCATCATATAAGCCTAACCACCTGAGTTCACTGCCACCCCAACTTGACCACACAAACACACTCAATAGACAAATATAAAAATACATATTTTTTTTATTTTTTTGTTTTTTTCCAAGACAGGGTTTCTCTGTATAGCCCTGGCTGTCCTGGAACTCACTCTGTAGACCAGGCTGGCCTCAAACTTAGAAATCTGCCTGCCTCTGCCTCCCAGAGTGCTGGGATTAAAGGCGTGTGCCACCACTGCCTGGCAATAAATACTCTTTTAAAAATGTATTTTTATGCCAGGCGGTGGTGTCACACGCCTGTAATCCCAGCATTCTGGGAGGCAGAGGCAGGCAGATTTCTGAGTTCGAGGCCAGCCTGGTCTACAGAGTGAGTTCCAGGACAGCCAGGGTTACACAGAGAAACCCTGTCTTGAAAAAACCAAAAACCAAAACAAAACAAAAGGGTATTTATTTATTTATTTATTTATTTTTATTTTTTTGGTTTTTCGAGACAGGATTTCTCTGTGTAGCCCTGGCTGTCCTGGAACTCACTCTGTAGACCAGGCTGGCCTCGAACTCAGAAATCCACCTGCCTCTGCCTCCCAAGTGCTGAGATTACAGGTGTGCGCCACCATGCCCGGCGAGTATTTATTTATTTTATGTATATGAGTATACTGTCTCTCTCTTCAGACACCCCAGAAGAGGACATCAGATCTCATTACGGATGGTTGTGAGCCACCATGTGGCTGCTGGGATTTGAACTCGACCTTCGGAAGAGCAGATAGTGCTCTTAACCGCTGAGCCATCTCTCCAGCCCAATAGGTAGGATTTTTTTGTTTTGTTTTGTTTTGGTTTGGTTTGTTTTGGTTTTGGTTTTTTGAGACAGGGTTTCTCTGTGTAGCCCTGGCTGTCCTGGAACTCACTCTGTAGACTAGGCTGGCCTCGAACTCAGAAATCTGCCTGCCTCTGCCTCCCAAGTGCTGGGATTACAGGCGTGCGCCACCACGCCCGGCTCAATAGGTAGGATTTTTATGGCAAGTTCTTCATATGGGTCTGGGCAAATAAAAATAAAAAGAGAGAGAAAGAGAGGAGACATGAGTTCTGAGTATTGCCTAATCCAGGAAGGTGCTTAATAATGACCAAGTTAGCTGGGCGGTGGTGGCGGCGGCGCCACACACCTTTAATCCCAGCACTCTGGGAGGCAGAGGCAGGCAGATCTTTGGGGATTTAGCCCAGAGCTTTGTGTGTACTAGGCATGCACTCTCCCCACTGAGTTACCCCACCAGCCCCCAGAGGATGTTCTTTAACCTCTCTGTGTCTCAGCCCTTTCTCTGTCTGGTGGTGGCTGTGCGATGGCCGGTGCCCTGGGACCAGGCATGCAAAGTGAGTTATTATTAGAAGATCCCTTTCCCCTTCTGACCTCACAAAGGAAGAGAGAAGGGCGAAGGCTGTTGCTACAAATACGTGAAGTTCTCAGAATAGAAGCCGAACCCAAAAGAACTGAGGCTCTGTGGTGCCGGGCACACAGCCCAAGGCAGGCCCAAGTAGTGGCTGGGGTTGAAATCAGGGTTTGGGAGATCCGGAGAACGCAAAGATCAGGGCTAACCAGAGGAGGCGGTGGGGAGGTCCTGCTTCCCGGCTGTGAAGCCGCCCTTACGAACTCTTCTGACACGACTGGCTAGGTCAGCCGGTCTGGCTGGAGCCATGCGCTCCCTTCCCTGGCCAGGTCCGGCGTGAGCAGGGTGCCGTGTGCACTTGTTCAGATGGGCCTGGACCCTGAAGACCCAGCGCTTCTCTGAATGGTCGCAGGCTTTGATTAAAAAGCCTCCCGTTTAGACCTGCTCTTTTCTGGAGAGAAACAGAGGAGGAGTGGATCTGGGGGTCAGTGGAGGTTGTTTGGGGGGTGAGGAAGAGACAGACGGACTGGGAGCAGTAAAGAGACAGGAAACAGTTGTCAGGATGTAGTGTATGAGCGAAGAATTTTTTTTAAAAGTGCCGGGGTTAGAGAGATGGCTCAGTGGTTAAGAGCTCCCACTGCTCTTCAGAAGGTCCTGAGTTCAGATCCCAGCAACCACATGGTGGCTCACAACCATCCCTAACGAGATCTGACACCCTCTTCTGGTGGATCTGAAGACAGCTACAGTGTACTTACATATAATAAATCTTAAAAAACAAAACAAGCGCCACCAAAAATAAATAAATAAATAACAGAATAGCCTTTCCTACTGTTACCCGTGGCCTTTTGGTTATGGGTGGGGTTGAAGGTCAAAAATGGGGACATCTTTCCCAGCAGCTTCCCTTGCCTCTAGCCACAGTGTCTCCACTGCCCCGTAATGACCTGAGGACCAGGTCCAGTCTGGCACCGGCCTGCCTGACTCTCTTCAATGCTGCTGCTGTGGGAGGGACTTGCTGTGGGCAGAGACAGACAGCCAGCAACCCCCCCATGAGCCTCTGATTGAACGTTCAGGTGGGGCTGTGTGACTCATTCATTCATGTGCACATGTGTCCATTCAGCAGGCTTTTGGGGAAGACTGATTCACAATATGCATGGATGATCTCGCTCGGTCTTTGGTTTTGTATGCAACAAATATTTGTTATCTATCTATCATCTATCTATGTAACTTCAATTTCTTTTAAACCTTATTTTTTAAAAAATTATTATTATTACTTACAGATTTATTTATTTATTATATGTAAGTACACTGTAGCTGCCCCCAGACACACCAGAAGAGGGCGTCAGATCTCATTATGGATGGTTGTGAGCCACAATGCGGTTGCTGGGATTTGAACTCAGGACCTTCGGAAGAGCAGTCAGTGCTCCTAACCGCTGAGCCATCCTCCAGCCCCCCCAAAACTTTTTTTTTTTTTTTTTTTTTTTTTGGTTTTTCGAGACAGGGTTTCTCTGTGTAGTCCTGGCTGTCCTGGAACTCACTCTGTAGACCAGGCTGGCCTCGAACTCAGAGATCCGCCTGCCTCTGCCTCCCAGAGTGCTGGGATCACAGGCGTGCACCACCACCTTTTTTTTTTTTTTTTTTTTTTGGTTTTTCAAGACAGGGTTTCTCTGTGTGGTCCTGGCTGTCCTGGAACTCACTCTGTAGACCAGGCTGGCCTCGAACTCAGAGATCCGCCTGCCTCTGCCTCCCAAGTGCTGGGATTACAGGCATGTGCCACCACGCCCGGCCACCACCACCTTATTTTTAATGATGGTTCTTAAATACTTTATCTTGCCTTTTAGCCCACCAGCCACCAGAGGTAGTGGAAACAAAAGGATACGGGGAAGTGGGCCTGTTTAGAAAGGTTCTTTGGAGCAGCTCCGGTCTGTGTTGTCTGGAAATCGGCAGTTTAGTTCTCAGGTCAATAGCGACAGCTTGATCTGCTCACAGACACTTCACAGACATACCAGCCGTCCAGTTCGGCAGTGTCGGGAGAGCAAACATGATCCGCAGCGGTGGCACCACCTAGCAGAGACAGCCAGGCCTCTGCTCGAGTCAGCAGAAGGGACCCAGAGGGACACCAGGAGAAGTTCTCCTTGAAGACCAACAAGCATTGCACAGCCCACTCTACCAGCAGGCCAAGCCCAGCATCACGTGTCCTCTGTGGGCCTTGCCTCAGTTTGTGTTTTGCCTCAGAATGTGCATCTGTCTCAGCTGACGTCACACTACCCATCAGCCCAAGTCTGAGGAAGCAGCAAGAAACTGCAGCACACCACCAGACGTTTTTTGGTGCATTTCTCTCTATGGAGTTTTGACAAATGCAGCTCAACTATGCAATTTAAGACAGGCCAATATATGTGTGTTCTTAGGGAGGAATCCTTCATCATGTGTCCTTTCTTATGCTTGCGTTGGCAGAACGTCCTCTCTCCTGTGTCTGCTTCAGCTAAATGTTCCTTCACATGTTTGCCCCAGCAAAACACCATCCAACCAACTTTCCAAAGAACCCTTAAGTTTCCACTTCATATCTATCTGTCTGTCTATATCTATCTATCATCTATCTGTCTGTCTATATCTACCTATCTTTCTATCTATTATCTATCTACCATCTATCATCTATTATCTACCTATCTATCTATCTATCTATCTATCTATCTATCATGCTGGAGATCAAAATTAGAGCCCCTGCCCACATACAGGAACAAATACTCTACCAGTAATCTACATCCCTAACTTTATAAGTATTTATTTTATTTTACTTACTTTTTTGTCTTTTTGGAGACAGGGTCTCACATAGCCCAGCCTCAAACTCACTTTTTAGACAAGTATGACATTAAAACTTACTTTGCGCCAGGCATGGTGGCACACACCTATAATCCCAGCACTTGGGAGGCAGAGGCAGGCGTATTTCTGAGTTCGAGGCCAGCCTGGTCTACAGAGTGAGTTCCAGGACAGTCAGGGCTACACAGAGAAACCCCGTCTTGGAAAAAACAAAAACAAAAACTTCTCTCTCTTGTCTCCACAGTTCAGTGTTAGGGCTGTGGGCGTTTGCTGCTCCGTTTAGCATTATTATTTGAGTGCCCACTGGGCACTGTGCCAGGAGCTGGGACGCATTCATTTGCTCCCTGGTGCTGGATTCATTCTGGTGGAAGACAGACAAGAAACAAGTAAGTTAGATGGTCTGAGAGCCACCAAGAAAAAGAAAGCAGAGGTGGGAGGACACAGGCCCCGACACCTGCTTAGGAGGCTTTCCATTCACACCGGTGGGGGTGGCGGTGGTAGTGGTGGTGGTAGTGGTGGTGCACACCTTTAATCCCAGCACTCGGGAGGCCAACGTAGGATGATCTCTGTGAGTTCGAGGCCAGCCTGGTCTACAGAGGGAGTTCCAGGACAGCCAGGGCTATACAGAGAGACGCTATCTTGAAAAGCCAAACAACAAACAAACAAACAAACAAACACTGATTTATGTGTATGGGCGTTTTGTCTCAGGTGCCCTCAGAGATCAGAAGAGGGTATTTGATTTGCAGTTGGGGTTACCGATGCTTGTGAGCTGCTGTGTTGGTGCTGGGAGTTGAACTTGGGTCTTCTGAAGAGACAAAACCCTGTTAGCTGTTGAGCTTCCTCTCCAGCCCAATTTTCTTTTCTGTTCTTCTCTTTTCTTCTCTTTTTTCTTTTTTCTTTCTTTCCTTCTTTCTTTCTCTGTTTCTTTTTTTTAGAAGATGGTCTCTGTGGTCTACACTGCCTTGAACTGGGCTGGCCCCCTGCCTCAGCTCAGCTTCCGAGTGCTGGGATTATAGATATTATAGATTTAAGCCACTATAGTCATCTAGACGAAAAGCATGTGTGCTCAGCCGCACATGCATCGGAGGCCAGAGCATGTCGGGAGTCATTTCTCAGGCATTGTTTATCTTTAAGTTTTTTTTCCTTCTAATTTTTGAAACAAGGTCTCTCACTAACCCAGAGACCACGGGCTGGCTAGTGAACCCCAGGGATCTGCTGTCTGCATCTTCCCGTGCTAGGATTACAAGCGAGCGCCTCCGTGTCTGCTTTTGTATGTGACTTCTGTGACACTCGAATCCTTGTGATTGCAAGGCTTTACTAGCTGAGCCACTTCCGCAGCTCCTGGTTGCAGGGTTTGGTTTGGTTTGTCTAGACAGGCTCTCATTACGTCGCTCTAGCTGGCCTGAATTCCGCTATGGAGCCCTGCACCAGATGGCTTTGAACTCAGACATCTGCCTGCCTCAGAATGTTAGGACTAAAGGCAAGTACCATCTCCACAGCCAATCTTCTAGTAATTTTAGGATGAAATCTCCCTGGGGAGGTAACAGGAAATCCAAGAATGAAGCAGATAAAAGAGGGGCTGCTCCAGCATATGATGGAGACTGAGAGGAAGCTACCATCATTACAATAATCCACTCACACAAGGACACGGCAGCTACTCTTGAACAAAGATAGTACCCAGCCTGGCCCTGGTAAGCAACTGGCATCTACTGCCAGCCAAAGGTGCTTCACGGTGACTAGACCAAGCCTGAATGTTCCTTCCTGGGCCAGGAATCTCTGAACATCTATCTGTCACTGCCAGCCATCTCTGAACTCAGGTCCTGCAGGGATGAGGGTCTGTTGTTGTTATACCTTTCTAGAGGAGGCACAGCCTATGTGCTGGATAGTGGTTTTGTTTTTTTGTTTTGTTTTGTTTTGTTTTGTTTTTTTTTTTGGTTTTTCGAGACAGAGTTTCTCTGTGTAGCCCTGGCTGTCCTGGAACTCACTCTGTAGACCAGGCTGGCCTCGAACTCAGAAATCCACCTGCTTCTGCCTCCCAAGTGCTGGTATTAAAGGCGTGCTGGATAGTTTTATGTCAACTTGACACAAGATAGAGTCATCTGATATAAGGGAGCTTCAATTGAGAAAATGCCTTTGTAAAACTGGACTCTAGGTAAGTCTGTTGGGCATTTTCTTTTTCTTTTTTTTTCTTTTTTTCTTTTCTTTTTTTTTTGGGGGGGGTCGTTGAAACAGGGGTTCTCTGTGTAGTCCTGGCTGTCCTGGAACTCACTCTGTAGACCAGGCTGGCCTTGAACTCAGAAATCCGCCTGCCTCTGCCTCCTAAGTGCTGGGATTACAGGCGTGCGCCACCACCACCTGGCTACAGCCTGTATTCTTTAATGCTCTGAGTAACTCTTGCAGAGTCTGTAAATTGGAAGTGGTTTTGAGTCCCCCTCCCCCATGGTTATATAAGAAGAGGAAGTGGGTGGCTTCAGGAACTGGGGGAAAAGGGAGGTTTTGGGTTCTCTTTGGAGGGTGGGTTTCAAGACAGGGTTTATTTTGGCTGTATTGGAGCTCACTCTGCAGACCAGGCTGGCCTCGAACTTGCAGATTCCTCTGCCTCTGCCTCAAAAGTGCTGAGACTAAAAGCAGTGCCACCATGCCTGGTAGAAAAGGCAGTCATCTTTTTCACCCTTTTCTACTTTTTCAACGTGTCTGCCCATCAAACAAAGGAGAGGAAATGAGGACGAGCTGGCCATTGAATGGACACAAGTTTTAGGTACTATGTCGAGCCAGTTTCCGCTTTATGCAGTAATCCTTCAAAAAAAAATCTGTGCGGTGTATATATTTAGGTTGTGTGCCCATGTATGTGCGTGGATACCTGGTCTTCACCTTCTTTTCCCCCCTGAGTCAGGGTCTCTCACTGAAGCAGCAAAGCCTAGAGAGTCTCCTCCCCCACAGAGTTGAGTTTCAGATAAGCACCACTGCTCCTGCTTTTTACCTTGGTACGGGGACTCGAACCCCTCATGTTGTGGGCCAAGCACCTCACCCACTGAGCCATCTCTTCAGCTTCAACAAGTCTTACTTATGCCTTGACAGTCTGCTCCTTGCATGCAGGGGAAACCGAGGCTCCCAGAAGGGAGACAGCTTGCCAGTGCAGAACCCACGTCTTGGAGTTGACCCAGGTCCCTCCTCCTCAGCGCTCACTTGGGTAGGATCTTGATCTTTAAGGATGTTTCAGAGCCGGGCGTGGTGGTGCACGCCTGTAATCCCAGCACTTGGGAGGCAGAGGCAGGCAGATTTCTGAGTTTGAGGCCAGCCTGGTCTACAGAGTGAGTTCCAGGACAGCCAGGACTACACAGGGAAACTCTGTCTAGAAAAACCAAAAAAAAAAAAAAAAAAAAAGGAAGTTTCGGAAATCACGCCTCATTGTTTTAAGAAAAACCCAAACCCAGGCTCCTGGCACCCTCAGTGGTGTGAGCTGTCTGCTGTGGAGAATGACCGAGTCAAGCCAGAAACAGTGAAGTGAGGCCAAAACCCCTCAACCATTTTCCTGTGTCTTACATGAGGATCCACTGTTGGTCAAGGCTGGGAGCGTGACTCAGTGGAAAACACGTGACTAGTGTGCACAGGCCCTGGGTTCCATCCTCAGGAACGAGATGGAGAATGGAGTCCAGCCTGGGCTACAAAACAAGTTTCAGATCAGCCTGAGCTACAGAATGGAATTCATTCTTTTATTCTCTCAAAGGGAAGAGTTCCTCATACTTTTGTGGGGAGAAAAGAAACCAGCCCTGGGAGGGCACACCTAGGACATAGTGACTACAGACTGAAGGGAAGGTGGTGCCCTTCGTCCAGAGAAACAAAAGCTGCCTGAGCACCTGGGAGCCATCCAAGAGCAGCCAAGCATTTGGGCAATGTCTGCCCCATTTCAAGCTGGGAGACCTCCCCCCCCCCCCCCCCGAGCAATCCCAGAAGATCGGTGGCTCTGTGTGTGGCATCGGCTGACATTCCAGAGCTGTGGACTGGATCAGTGGGTGACATGGCCTGACATCGCCTGGCCCTGGAGCCACACCTGGGCCAGGAGAGTTAAACCCCATGACTGAATCAGGGCCCTGGGAAGGGGAGGGGAGCCTCCTGGGAAGCTGCCTGCCCCACTGTACCTCCTGTTCCTCCTCTGCTGTCCCCCACCCCCCAAGCACTTGCACTTGCTAGAAGAGCTAGAAGACCCTCCTCCCCCACTGTGCCCTCTCTGGTCCCCCCCATCCCCCACCTTACAAAGTCCAGCTCCCCTGGAGTTTTCAATTTGAAGGCCATCTTCCCCAGGATCTCTCTTCTCTTCAGCCTTGCTTGAGTAGCAGATCTCACACCCTCTCTCTCATCAGAAGACAGCCATCCCTCTGCCACTCGTTTTGTTGCTCAGGCTAGCCTCCAACCTCGAATTTCTGACTTTGCTGCTTCTTCCTCCCGAGTGCCAGGTTATAAATGCACAGAATCATGTCCCCTTATCTGCAGTCCTGGGAATCAAACCTTGGGCCTCCCACTCGCTGGGCAAGCAGTCTGCCCACTAAACTCCAGCTCCAGCAGACCCCCAAGCCTTAGCCACAGTTTTGGAAAGTTCCCTGGCTGTTGAAATTGGCTCTTGGACCAACTTCTGGTCCAGCTGGACCAATTAGACCCATTTTGGGAATTTTTGCTGGATATGCCGAGAGACAGGACCTGCCTTTGAATTGGGCCATGGGGGATCTTACAGAGGACACTCGCCACCATTCAAGAAGGGAGAGTGGAGCCAGCCTGGACCTGGCGCTAGTTATAATGTCACCATCACAGTCACTGTCACCGTGCAGAGAAAACTTGAGTGAGCGAAAAGGAATCCAAGCAGAGGAAAACAGAGCTAGGGAGTGATTGAGGAGATGGAGAGATGTATCTTAAGATGTGTGTATGTGCTTGTATGTGTGTGTGCTTGTATATGTGTGTTTGTGTGTGTGCTTGTATGTATGTGTGTGCTTGCATGTATGTGTTTCTGTGTGTGCTTGTATGCGTGTGTTTGTGTTGTCCTTGTATGTGTGTGTTTGTGTGTGTGCTTGTATGTATGTGTGCTTGTATGTGTGTGTATTGTGTGTTTGTGTATGCATGCTTGTATGTGTCTGCTTGTATGTATGTATGTATGTATGTGTATATGTGTTTGTATGCTTGTATGTATATGCTTGTATGTGTGTGTTTGTGTGTGTGTGTATGTGTGTGTTTGTGTGTGTGTGTATGTGTGTGTGTGTGTGTGTGTGTGTAGACTTGTGCCATGATGCATGTGGAGAGGTCGTTGGACCGTTTGTGGGAGTCCATTCTCCCCTGGGGGTTCTGGGGTGAGCTCAGGTGGTCAGGTCTATGCAGCGAGCAGTGCTGGGCTCTCAGCAGATGATGATCTGCTGAGCCCCTGTGTCCAGCCGTGCTGAACACAGATTTCCTTGGGGATTTCCTAAAAACCCTCACTTTGTTAATTTACCTGGCTGACCTCAACTCACTGACCAACAGGCCCTCCAGCCCCACCTGCCCCTGCTCCTGAGAAGGGTTGGGGAAAAAGGACCCACAAAGTAGTGGAAAGCCCTGCTACAGGTCTCCCTTTGAAAAGATGCAATCTGTGAGAGCCTTACACCTATACCAACAAATCGTTCCCATGACTCTACTGCCAGTCCATCTGGAGACACAGGAAACCCTGAACAGAGTCCCTCAGGGTCCCACTGAGAGTCACTTCACACATGGTTACTTACACTGTGCTAATAATAATCAAGGAGTGGGCGGTGGCTCGGTGGCAAACATATGTTTGTATGCCCAAGACCCTGGGTTCAAGACCCACCACATAAAAAGCAAGACAACAACAACAACAAAAACCTAAAAAAAATGTGGGTTTGCTGCTGATGGTGATGATAATGGTGATGGTGTCGGGGAAATAGTGATAATTTTGTGGAGAACTAATAAGGAAGATACCAGACATCAACCTCTGCTGGCCTTCTCTCTCTCTCTCTCTCTCTCTCTCTCTCTCTCTCTCTCTCTCTCACACACACACACACACACACACACACATACACACACACATACACCCCTTATCAACCAAAGCTCAGTTATTGACTGCTACTAATCAATGCTGACCATACAAAAGTATATAAATCAGTTGTCTTTCCTCAGGTGGGGGAAGGGACACATGTGGCAAAATCCTCACTGGAAACTGAAACCACAGACATCACTCAGCCCTCTTGCGCTCTGTTTTGCTGTCTATGCGCGGCACTGACTGAGCAAATACCAAAGGAGAATGATTGTAAGAACAGACTGGTGGCCTGGAGAGATGGCTCAGTGGGTAAGAACACTGACTGCTCTTCTGAAAGTCCTGAGTTCAAATCCCAACAACCACTTGGTGGCTCACAACCATCTGTAATGAGATCTGACGTCCTCTTCTGAGGTGTCTAAAGATAGCTACAGCTTACATATAATAAATAAATAAAGACAGCTACAGCTTACATATAAACAAACAGACAGGCAGACAGACAGACTGGTGCTCCAGGAGTTGGTCCACATCCAAAATGACCCCTAAGTCACCCCTAGAACAGGATCACGGGCATACATGTAGTATGTTATGTAGATATGTATAGTCTAGCAGGCCACCTGCTTATGAGGAGGAGCATCCTCCTACAGAGAATTTCTGCATGCTACTTGATAACGGTGCCCCATTTAAAATCTATGAATTGTAGCCAAGTGGTGGTGGTACACGCCTTTAATCCCAGCACTGGGGAGGGAGGCAGTGGCCAGCCTGGTCAACAGAGCATGGTCCAGGACAATCAGGGCTACACAGAGAGACCCTGCCTGGAAAAGCTGGAAAAAAAAGAATCTTATAAATTGTGGCTTGGTGTGGACCACACCTGGCCCGGCACTCGAGAGGCAGAGGCAGGTGGGTCTCCGTAAGTCTGAGGTTAGATCGGTCTACACAATGAGTTTCCAGCCAGCCAGGACCGTGAAGTGGGAGACTTTGTCTCAAAATAAATTCAGCTCAAGGGTTGTTTCTTTCTGGGATGGAAATGGAAATTTGATACCGTTGGATGACGGTGGGCCACCACCGGGAGCTGTGACTACAGCGAGCAGCGCAAGCCGGAGTGAGCGGCAAAGTGACGCAAGTCTCTCTGCCCCTCCTGAGAAGCACGCATTGGGCGGATGGGTGAATTATGCTACACCTATAAATAGCTGGTGAAGGAACGATTAAGAGACATCAGGGCGAGAGTTCAAGGTGACTCTACCTAGCAGGCCGATGACTTTCCCTGAAAACCTGGGCCACCGGCCAAGGTTTTATTTCTTCCCAGAATGGGCCCTTTATCTGATGTCTTTTTTTTTTCCTCCCCAGGAACCTTGGGGAATGACTCATGGGGCTTTTGGTGAACAGCATGTCGGCTATCACCAGAAGACTAGCTCCTGCTACCTAAGCCGACGTGCTCTGGGTTCATTAGTAGACAGTGGCTGCCCGCTAGGTTCCTGTGTGACTGATGACCTGCGGTTGCCATGACCTAATGTATGACATCATTTCTTTTGCTAAATCTGTATGTAGTTAACTGTTCTTCTTCTAGTTCCTCCCGGTGCCAGGTGACATTTTGTTTTAGACAGGGTCTCACTGTGTAGCCCCTGCTGACCGGAACTCACTGTGTACTTCAGGCTGACCTTGAGTGTCCAGCCTTCTGAGTGCTGGGATTAAAGCACATTCATTTTCTCCACCCCCCCCCACCTTCTACTTTGCTAAGATGGCCGTTTCCATCTCTAAACATCTTGGGGGAGATGTCAGTGAGCCCAGGACGTTGGCTAGATCTCAGGGGCCCATGAACCTGTGGCTAGAGCAGAGGCTGTGCTGAGATGAAGAGGGGACAAAGGCTCTTGGTGGCTCTCGTAGACCACGGCACCCAGAATTCAACTTCCCTTCCGAGGTCAGGACTTAGATTATCTTGTCTGTCTGTCTGTCTGTCTGTCTGTCTGTCTATCAGTCAGTCAATCTATCTATCTATCTATCTATCTATCTATCTATCTATCTATCAGTCAATCTACCTACCTATCAATCAATCAATCAATCAATCAATCAATCAATCTACCTATCAATCTATCTATCTATCAGTCAATCTACCTATCAATCTACCAATCTATTAATCAGTCAATCTATCAATCTATCAATCCATCTATCTATCTATCTATCATCTATCTATCTATCTATCTATCTATCCATCTATCTGTCTATCTACCTATCAATCAATCAATCTGTCAATCTACCTATCAATCTACCTATCAATCTATCAATCAAGCTATCTATCAATTATCAATCTATCCATCAATCCATCTATCTATCTATATCTATCTATCTATCTATTTATCCATCTATCTGTCTTTGCTCATGCATGTAGAATGTGCATGTATGTGCATGGATGTAGGCTTGTTTGTTCAGGCCCGTCTGACCACTTCTGAGCACGGCCAGAGGGGAACACAGGGTGTCCTGCTCTGTCACTCTTCTGAAACAGTCTCTCACTGATCCTGGGCCAAGCTGGCAGCCACTAAACATCAGAATCCTCCTGTCTCTGCTCTTCCCAGAACTGAGGTTATGGCCATTTCCAGCTTTTGAATTGTGTGCTGGGAATTTGAACTCAGGTTTGCACACTTGCACAACCAGGGGTTTCCCCATGAGTCAGCTCCCTAGCTTCCGCTCCCTTCCCCTCCTCCCTTTCTGCCTCTCTTCTTTCCTTAGAGGTAAGGTCTTGCTGTGTAGCCCAGGCTAGCCTGAATGCTAGTTCTCCCTGTGCCTTCCTCCTGAGTGCCAGATTACAGGCATGCTTCACAACACAGGCTTTGGGCATTCGCTTTATAAGTCTCCAGAGTTGAAAACTCAGATAAAGTAGATGAGGCAGAAGCCATCTTCGGGCAACATCATGTAAATGGCCCACCCTGCCTAATTTAAGAGGTATTGTTGTCTTTTAAACAAAAATAATGTCCCCTATATCTACAACAAGACATACCCTGTGCGGGGCCAGGTATGCAATGGTTTAGACAAGACAGCATGGGTGCCTCTCGAAAGCCCATGGCTTGTAACCAAGGACTCAGATTAGCCACACCACTCTCCCCCCATCAACTCTAAGCTTCAGAGCTAGGCAACATGACAGAGGCCTGAATTTAGTTTGTGGCTGTCAGAAGTTCCACATCTCCAACTAATGGGACAAACGAAGACCTGTGACAAGACATTGGTGGCTCACTGCCGATGTCCCTCTGGATGAGTGGCGGTTCCGGTGCTCCCAAGGGATCCACTAGTCAATCCTCCTTGATCACTCTGAAAATCCTACTTCCAGTCTACCCAAAGTGGCTTCAAAACGGACTTGGAAACATGTGTACATGCCCATATATGTGTGTGTGCACACGTGCATATGTGCACCTGTGCACGCACATGGACGTGTGCTCAGTGTTCGTATGTGCATGTGTGTGCGTGTGCTTGTGTGCATGTGTGTGTCTACTCTCCATCAGTGTGCTCTCATCCACATCCATGCTGCACTGGGGTGTAACCCTTGACTGCTGACTAGTCCCTTTTTCTCATAGCCCGACACAAGTTTGTTTCAATCTGTCCACACCCCAACCCCCCCCCCAAAAAAATTCTATGTCCTTGGCAGTTAAAGCCTCTTTTTTGTTTTGTTTTGAGACCTGTAGCCCTGACTGTCCTGGTACTCACTCTGTAGACCAGGCTGGCCTTGAACTCATAGATCTGTCTTCCTCTTCCTCTCAACTGCTGGGATTAAAGGTGTGAGCCACCACCTCTCAACTGGTCATGTAGTGGTTCTAACTCAAAGCACACTGGAGGTGTGCCTATGGGGGGGAGGGCATAATGGAATGCCCAGGATGCATGCTGGCTCTCCAGCGGGGCGGCTCTACTAGCTGTGCTCTCTGAAGGCTGGGGAGAAGCTGTCGCCCTTGTTAAGCATTAACAGTTCATTGAGATTCCGACACTGTGGGCTTTGTAAGTGATAGAGTATCTGTGGGGACATCCTGTTTCACCTTGGATGGGTACTTCCCGGAGGGAAGGACTGCAGGAGGGAAATTCGGGCACGTGCTACAATCATTTCTGCCCCTATATAAAAGGTCACGGCCATCTTTCTTCTCTGGCAGACTATTCAGCTTCCCATGGGAGAGAGTCTGTTTCCTCACGGTAAGCTCCAGTGAGCACGCCCTAGCTGCTGAGAGCTCAAGACTCCCGGTCTCTCTGCCTCCTGCTCCTTAAGCTGCCTCAGAAACCCAACAGTAACTGTGGGAGTTGTTTGCAGCCTTACCTTAGGCCAGCATTTTGACACATGGGTCACAGTGGGCTGGCCCATGTCCTCATACTGACCTGAGCTAAGACAACCAAAGGGCTGGGGGGGGGGGGGGCTCAGTGACAGAGACCTTGCCCAGCAGGAGGGAAAGCCCTGGGCTCCGCCTTAAGCACAAAGAATAGAGAGCTGTTTCAATGCCTACTGTGCAAACCAGAGTGGAAGAGCCTGCCTGTAATCTCAGGAAGTAGAGGCAGGAGGATCAAGTGGGTTAGAGGTCAGCCTGGTCTACAAAATACGTCCCAGGACAGCCTGGGTTATACAGTGAGACTGTGTCCTAAACAAACAAACAAACAAACAAACAAGCCAGGAAGCAAACAGACAAAAAGTCCAAGGTTATCTATAGAATTCCTAGTTAGCCCGGGCTATAGGAAACCTTCTGTCAACAAACTGCTAGGCACAGTGGCGAACACCTGTAATTCCAGCAGTGGGAAAGCCTGAGGTAAAAGGTTTTGAAGTTCCAGGCTAGCCTGGGATACATCTTGAGAAGTTGTCAGATAATCAATTAATTGATTAATTAATTGTTCAAGCTTCAAACTTGCTTTGTGGCAGAGGATCATCTTGAATTCCCGATCCTCCTGTCTCCTCATCCCCGGTGCGAAGATTACAGTCCTGCACCGCCACGCAGGTCTATTAGGGCTATACTCTAGTGACTGGGCTGTACCACCAGCCTTACTAGTTTTTGCTGATTTCCTTGGGCAGGATGGCGTGGGGGAACAGAGAAAAGACTCATGCTGAAAGAGTATTGTGTTGTTGGGTATCCTTGGAAAGTTTAAACCTTGGCACCAACTAATCCGTGTCATCCGGGAAAAACTTCCTCTCCAGAACCCCAGTCTCTGTCTTTTACGTAACAAAGGACAAGACTATCTTTGAGGCCCTTCAGCAGCCCGCCACAAGGTCTGTCACGGCCTTTGAAGAGGACAGAAGCAGAATCATTTGAACTTGACATTCAAAGGGACTTCAAGGAGGGGCCGTTGGTGCCTGGGCAAGCCGAGGAAACCTTTGAAATGCAGGACTAGGGAACCGAAGGATGATGGACGACCAGACAGGAAGGATGCCTGCCCGAGGGTCCCTCGGATGTGGTGCGGACTCACCTCTGACCTGTTAGCCATTAAACTTACCAGCGTTCTTTGCTTTCTGAGGGACAGCTTCTTGGAGACTGTTTCTGCAGTGGCCAGGCTCACCAATGAAAGGGCTTATCTCAGGAACTTCAAAGAAATGCAAAAGCTCAGCTGTGGGCTGGCTTTGAAGTTTTATTTACCTTGGTTTGGTGGACCTTGAAGACTGACCTCAAGTTAGCAAACCCCAAGCGCAGTAAAAATATCCTGGAATGGGGGGGGGGGGGCGGAGAGAGGCTGGGAAACTGGGAAACCAGAGTTCAGGAGCCATGTAAAAAGCTGGGCTCCAGCCGGGCGTGGTGGCACACGCCTGTAATCCCAGCACTTGGGAGGCAGAGGCAGGCGGATTTCTGAGTTCGAGGCCAGCCTGGTCTACAGAGTGAGTTCCAGGACAGCCAGGGCTACACAGAGAAACCCTGTCTCGAAAAACCAAAAAAAAAAAAAAAAAAAAAGCTGGGCTCCCTGAGAGCTGTGGAGGGGCGTTCAGGTGGTTGGATCACTGGGGCTCCCTGGTTAGCCCACCTATCTGAACCAGACACAGACACAGACACAGCAGGGCCCAGGGCCCACTGAGACATTGTTTCTCAAACAGTAAGTTGGACAGCTCCTGAGGAATGACACCCAAGTTTGTTCTCTGCTTTCTGTTTATCTGTACACTTGTTCATGTGTGTGTGTGTATACATGTCCACATGTGTTCGAGCACACACACACACACACACACAGACACACACACACACACACACCCCGATGGGGCCTACGAGTGTGGTTGGTCACTAGAGCCCTTGCCCAGAATCCTTGAAGGCCTGGGTTTGACCCTCAGCATCACATACCCGGCCATGGCGATGCACACCTGTGATCTTGACACTTGGGAGCTGGCGCCAGGGGGATGAGGAGGTCAAGGTCGTTCTCAGCTATGCTGGGAATCTAAGGCAACTTGGGCTACACAAGACCCCGTGTAAAATAAGTGTCCTTGTGTAAATTAAAATCCACTGCTAGCCACGGTGGTGAACTCCTTTTGTCCCGGCTCTCAGGAGGCAGAGGCAGGTGGAACCCTGGGAGCCCAAGACCACCCTGGATTACACAGTTTGTTCCAGAGTGGCAAAGACTATATAGGGACGCTGTGCTTCCAGAAGGACTGGGTGTGGCAGTGCATGTATGTACTCTCAGCATTTGGAAGTCTGAGGCAGGAGGGTTGCTATGAGTTTGAAGTCAGCCCTGGGGGCTGCAAAGTGAAATCTTGTCTTTAACAACAATAACACATGTATGTGAATGTGTGTGTGTGTGTGTCTTTGTATACATCTATGTGTGTTTGTGTCTGTGTCTGTATCCTTGTGTGTGTCTTTGTATATTAATGTCTGTGCATCTACAGCATAAGGAAGTCCACTCCTCAGCCCACTCTAGGCTGGGCCTCGGAAGCATCCAGCATTCTTCTTCTCTTCCTTCCCTTTCTAAGATGATTTGGGCTCCATACCCAGCGCCTCATGTCCCCGGGACTTGTCTGGATGTAGGTTCCCTTGGGAACATGAGACCACCACAGCTCCTGTTATCCTTGGCAGTGAGCCTTTTTGTTTTGAACTCGAGGGCAGAGCTGGGGAGGAGGGACAGAAGGGCTGTCCCTAGGGTGGCATTTGGACACTTAGTGTGCAGCTGGGTTGGACCTGGTATCTATTTTTAGAGAGAGAGAGACCGTGAGAGCCAGCGAGCTGAGAGTGAGCGCCCCCACTGTGTACACAAGGAGATCAGAGGACGTTGGGAATCAGTCTTTTCTCTATGTGGATTCTCAGGACTAAAACCAGGATTGTACCCCAAAGCCTTTACCTTCCGTGCCATCTTGCCAGCCCTTTCCCCCTGCTCTTTTTGAAACTCAGGTACTCATGTAGCCCAGGCTGGCCTTGAGCTCACTATGTAGCTGAGGATGACCTTGAACTCCTGATTGTCCTGCCGTCACCTCTTGAGTGCTAGAAACACAGCTGTCCACCACCATGGTGGTGATGTTTACCTGGATTTGTTTTTTAAGATGTGTGCATGGGTGTGCGTGTAACCACCATAGCTACCCTGAGGAGTTCAGGAGACAACTTGTAGGAGTTTGATTTCTCCTACCACGTGGGTCTTGGTGAGCCATCTTGCCATTCTCTCTCTCTTTCTCTCTCTCTCTCTCTCTCTCTCTCTCTCTCTCTCTCTCTCTCTTTTTAAAATTTACTGTATAGTGGGGGCTGACCTCAAATCAGGGCAGTCCTCTGGCCCCAGGCTCTGGCATACTGGGATTCCAGATTATAGGCCCTGTAATTACAGATCGTTATCACACCCGACTTTTGTTGCGTTGTGTGTGTGCACTCCAGTGCACGCACATGCGCCTTGCTGGAACCCCGAGGTACCAGAGGTCCAGGCAAGCAATCACCTCTGAGCCCCACGTCAGCCCAAGCCTGGTGGTTGGCGGGAAGTGAGCCAGCAGTCCCTCCCCTTGTCCTCTCAGCCGCTCCCATCTCTAGCTAACACTCGGGGGACCACCCTCACTCCTTCCCAGGAGTCCTGTGTGTCTGGACTGGGGCTTTATTTCCTTTTCTCGGCCCTTCTCTTTTGAAAAAGAGAAGCGGGAATTCCCCCTGAAGCAGCGAGGGATTCCATCAGCTTCACCACCACCGTGCTCCTCCGGCAGTCACCTCGTGGTTGAGTCTGACGAGGAGCAGGTGCACGCTGCCGGGCTTGGCAGGGTTGGAAACTGGTGAGGAAGCTTGCAGACCCTGAACAGGATTCGAACCTGTAGATTTAGAAGCCCAGGTCCACGTGCTGACACGATAAAGTCCCCACCTGGTGCCCTTTGACCTCATTCCTGGAATGAGGCACTTATCTGAAGGAGCAATGGGCAGAGATCTCTGGGAATGTGAAATCTGATAAGGCCAAGGTGTCTTGTCCCCGAATGATAGTGCATCAAATCTCGTATGGCACACGGTGCCAGATTCTGGCCCAAATCAGCTCTATCTTCACTCCAATGTCTCCTAGTTATGAGAGCAAAGAGAGCCTCTTTGACCTACCGTCTAGAGTTTTTTTTTTAAATTAAAACATTATTATTATTATTATTATTATTATTTTGGTGTTTTCGAGACAGGGTTTCTCTGTGTAGTCCTGGCTGTCCTGGAACTCACTCTGTAGACCAGGCTGGCCTCGAACTCAGAAATCTGCCTGCCTCTGCCTCTCAAGTGCTGGGATGCACAGGCATGCGCCACCACGTCCGGCTAAAACATCATTTTTATTTAGATTATTTATTTTATGTATATGAGTATGCCTTTGCTCTCTTCAGACACACCAGAAGAGTGAATCAGATCCCATTACAGATGGTTGTGAGGAACCATGTGGTTGCTGGGGATTGAACTCAGGACCTCTGGAAGAGCAGTCGGGGCTCTTAACCGCTGAGGCATCTCTCCAGCCCTAAAAAAAAATTATTTTAACTTCATGTATCTCCTCTGACCTATGCATGTGCATGCACAGGTGTGTGTGTGTGTGTGTGTGTGTGTGTGTGTGCGCGCGCGCGCGCGCTCACTCCTGGTCAGAAGAAGTCTATCTTTGACTCTCTCGAGTTACTTGCAGCTAATGTGAGCGCTGGGAATCGAATGCGTTCTCTGCAGGGGCAGCGAGCGGCCCTGACTGTTAAGCTGTCTTTTGACTTCTTTACTTTCTTATTTTGTGTCAAAGGGAGGTTCTTGCAGAGACTGTGTTGAAACAGAACTACCACATGAGGCCTGACCTTGTGGTTCCATCTCATATTTTCAATCCCAGCGGAAGGGAGGGAGGGAGGTTGAGGGAAGGGTGAAGGAGGCGTAGTTGGTTGGTCATTGAGTCTGGTGCCAGCTAGGCTTAAGTGGGACCATGCTCCCCTAAAAGAACAAAAACCAAAACCCCTCACACCCAACTGTCCCTCAACCCCAAATCGCGCCCCCCCCCCCAAAAAAAGAAAGAGAGGCAGGTACGTTGATCCAGTTCAAGATCATAGACCGTTGGAAGCCAAACTGAGTCACAGGAGACTCGGTTCCAAAAAAACCTGAACACAAAACAGCCACAACCCACTATCACATGATAGAGCTTGGTTTTCTCACCTGGCAGGCTGCCCATGCTCTACAGGAGGGCTACACACTCCTGCGCAGCCCTAATACAGTGCTCTCAGCCCCCCTAGTACTGCGACCCTTTAACATAGTTCCCCACACCGTGATGACCCCCAACTGTACAATTATTTAGTTGCTACTTCCTAACTGTAATTTTGCTACCATTATAAACCATAATGTAAGAATCTGGTAAGTATCTGATAAGTAAGATATCTGATATGTGACCTCCAAAGGGGTCGAGATCTGTAGGTTGAGAAAGACTGCCCTAATTGAGCTTTCTACCAAAAGAGCCATGAGTCTTTGAGGTTATGCCATGCCCACAGGCACACAGCAGGAAGATCTGGGGGTCCTGGCTTGGGAGTTCAGGCTAGAGCCCTCCTCCCTCCATCACTGTCTCTGTGACCCAACTAGGAAGGCCCGAGTCTACGATCTATCAGTATGTTTTAGGTGGTGGCCTACATAGAGTCTGGGACTGTACAGCATCTCCCCGGATGGCCTCAAAGGGCACTGTGCCAAGCCCTTTTTTTCCTTTGCAGCCTGGCTGGCTCACACAGGCCGCGCTGTAAGCCCGTAGGCAGGAGGCCTCTCTGACCAGCAGTGTTGGGTTACCCTGGTGACATTCAATTTTTCCTAAGCAAGGAGGCCCGTTTCTTGGCAGCTTGGGACCCAGGATTCCAGGAAGCCCCGTGTGACTCCCGCTTGCTTCCAGTTAAAGGGGCGGGTCTCACTTTTCACAGCTTAAGTAAAGAAGCTCATGCGTTCTTCCCTTTCTCTAGTCGGAGCTCCAAAGCTCTCTGAATACATCCCTGGCTAAGGTGGGAGCCAGGGGACTGGGAAGAAGGGGTGTGGCCCAGGAGCATGGCCAAGCTGGACCTTACCATGCTGAGGAGCTTTGTAATGGTATGGGGGGGAGGGGTACACAGACCCATGCCTGTGTGTCAGGAGCCCCTCTGCATACAGGTGTGGTGGGATCTAGGGGAGCCGGAAGCAGACATGACAGGCTCTGGAGGCTCTGGGTTCAAATGCCCCTCTTACTTAGAGGCTGCGTGACATGGGGTGATTCTGAGTGACATGGGGTGACTCCGTAAAGTTGCACCCCGCTTCCTTCACCTGTACTATAGAGGAACGATGACAACACATCGAGCCCCGCTCTGCTCACTCATAAGTGGCTCTGATCATGGGGCTGTAGCTCTGGCAGGGCCACTGCTGAGCCTGAGAGAGGCCTTGAGTTCTATTCCAGTACAGGAGAAAGCATATGGCACACAACTATAATCCCAGCACTCAAGGGGCAGAGGCAGGAGAATCACACGTTTCACGCCATCCTCAGCCACACATGGATGTCGAGGCCAGCCTGGGCTACATAACGTCCCCCCCCCTAAAACCAAACCTAAATAAAATCAATGTCTGTGTACAATATGATAGCCCAGAACTGTAATCCAAACATGTGAGAAGCTGAGGTGTAAGACCCGAAAGAAAAACGGGGGTACCCCAGCACCCCATGCCTCGGAAACCGGCACCCCAATCACTCACGAGAAACAGCCTTGATGCAAATTGCAAGAGGGATTTTAATTCCAGAGCCCTGGGGCCACGGCCCTCTCCCACGCAGGGTAGAGAACAGTGAACCCTGGGGGTAGAATCAAGACTACTTATATAGATTTTCAGGAAAGCCCGCCTATACAAGCCACTCCATAGCTTCTAAGCCAATCAGTTCAAACCATCCGAACCCACGCTCTCTGAGAACAAATCAGCCTCCCACAAAGGCCGGATGGGACCTGGTTAAGTCATTTCCGCTTACGTGGCTGCCACGCACAGGGTCACGCCAGAGTTACGTATTCAAAGCCCATCCTCCCCCACTGGCAGTAGGTGTTGGGGACCTAAGCGCCCCCCGGGCATGAGCTCCGCAGCCCCCGTGGTGATTCCGCCAGCCCCCAGCCGCGCTTGTCCTTGCCATAGCCGCTCCGTGAAGGCAAGATGGGAAAAGGCGCCAGGGACACTCCCAGAGGTTCGCGGCCAGACCCTGGAGGCGGGTGTGATGTGTGCACACTTCCAGGCCAACAAAGAGTGGACTGAACCTCTGCTCCTTTGGGGTCACCCTAGACTCAGGCACGGGGGATTTTTAGCCGGCAACCTTACCCTTTCAGAGGCAGGAAAGTTGCTCGTGTGAGTTCAGCCTGGACTACAGAGTGTGGGGAGCCTACTTCAGTCCTCCTCCAGAAAAAAAGTAGCACAGTCTGAGTCCCCCAACCCCAAAAGATGAAACCTGAAGTCCACGAGACTCACACACATTCAGACTTCTGAATGGGAGTGTTCAACCGGTTGAGTCTGAATATTCCAAAGTCCCCAAAATCTAAAATTAGAACTACTTAGTACCTAGCACGAGGCATACTGAAACTTGTGTTCATCGAGCAGAGGGACCAGACATGTGCCCGGGGAGGCAGCCTTCCTTCTAAGTCTCTACTATTTATTTTGAGACAGTTTTGTGTAGCCCAGCCAGGCAGGCCACAAACTTGCTACATAGCGAAGGATGACCTTGAACAAACACCTTGCATTCATAATGCTGACATTACAGACCATAGCCTTGGTTTTCTTTGAGACAGGTTCTTGCCACATATCTATCCCTGGCTAGCCTCCAACTTGTGGCAATCCCTCTGCCTCGACTCCTGGATCCTGGGATTGTTCCTGGCTGTAGCTATATTTCTGCTGGAGGCAAACAGAAAGGCATCTGTATGTCTCTCAATAGGGGATGGCTGCACTAGTTATGGCCCTTCTGCACCATTGATTCTGAGTAGTGATGTGAGGGCTAGAGGCAGGGCCGACAGGATCAAGGTGGCCCAGTCAGAGGCTCTGGTCACCAAGCCTAATGACTCCCTAGGGTGAACAGAGAAAGCCTGTGGCATGTATGCATTCTTAAGCAAACACATATACAAATGTAATTTAAATAATTAAAAAAAAAAAAGATTGGGAGCCGGTCGTGGTGGCGCACGCCTGTAATCCCAGCACTTGGGAGGCAGAGGCAGGCGGATTTCTGAGTTCGAGGCCAGCTTGGTCTACAGAGTGAGTTCCAGGACAGCCAGGACTACACAGAGAAACCTTGTCTCGAAAAAAAACCAACCCCCTCCCCCCCCCCAAAAAAAAAAAAAAAGATTGGGGCTGGAGAGATGGCTCAGCCTTTAAGAGCTCTGACTGCTCTTCCGGAGGTCCTGAGTTCAAATCCCAGCACCCACATGGTGGCTCACAACCATCTGTAATGGGATCTGATGCCCTCTTCTAGAGTGTCCGAAGACATCTACAGTGTCCTTACATATAATAATAAATAAATAAATCTTAAAAAAAAAAAAGATTAAGCCGGGTGCAGTGGCGCATGCCTGTAATCCCAGCATTTGGGAGGCAGAGGCAGGCGGATTTCTGAGTTTGAGGCCAGCCTGGTCTACAGAGTGAGTTCCAGGACAGCCAGGACTACACAGAGAAACCCTGTCTCAAAAATAAAAAACAAAACAAACAAACAAACAAAAAGATTAAGATAGTTCTCTGGAAAGAGCTGGAAAGATCTTGATCTAGAAAGATCTTGATCTGGGAAGATTCCCAAACTACAAAGTTCTGGGCTGGGGGGAGGGGATCAAGTGTCAGAAAACCACCTGGGACATGGAAATGAAAGCAAAGAGGAAATAAAATGCAAAGCGGACACCGGTCATCCACAAACCGGGAAAGCCAAGGACAGCTCAGCCCCAAGCTGCCTTGAACCAGCCAGTACTATTTACATTTAAATGCAAATCAATTGAAGTTACATAATTCATGATGCATTCAGCCCCGAGGTGGGGGCTAGGGTAGCCCAGCTTTGAGCCTGGCCAGTGGGAGGAGATGGTTATCATTGTAGAGAAGAGTTTCCAGAAAGAGTGTCTTTGGCAAGGCGCTGGCCGCATTAGAACTTCAGTGGTGCAGAGGTTGGGATGTTGCACGTCTAGAGCATCAATACAATTGATCTTGGCTATCTCCTCCACCCCCCTTTCTTTTTTTCTCTTTTTGAGACAGGGTCTCTCTGTGTTTTGTGCCCCTGGCTGTCCTGAAACTCTCATTGTAGACCAGGCTGGCCTTGAACTCAGATCTGCTGCTTCTGCTTCCTGAGAGCTGGAATTCAAGGTGTGCTCCACTTTACTAAGCCATCTCAGGCTAGCTTTAGCCTCCTAAATAACTACCCCGTGGCCACTGCATCTGAGGCCCAGAGCACAGCTCCTTGGCCACCACTCCTGGGGGGATGCACTGCACAAAAGAAGGGTGTCTCTCTATTATATATTCCTGGCTGTTCTGGAACTCTCTATGTAGATCAGGCTGACTTCAACAAAGATCTATCTTCCTCTGTCTCCCAAATGCTGAGATTAATGGTGCGCACTATTTTGCCTCCTGGTTTTTGTTTGGTTTTGTTTTGTTTTTGGTTTTTCAGGACAGGGTTTCTCTGTGTAGCCCTGGCTGTCCTGGAACTTGCTTCGTAGACCAGGCTGGCCTTGAACTTCCACAGATCCACCTGCTTCTGCCTTCCAAGTGCCGAGATCAAAGATGTGTGCCACCATGCCAGGCTCAGCTTTTCTTTCTTTTTTTTTTTTTTTTTTTTTTGGTTTTTCGAGACAGGGTTTCTCTGTGTAGCCCTGGCTGTCCTGGAACTCACTCTGTAGACCAGGCTGGCCTCGAACTCAGAAATCCACCTGCCTCTGCCTCCCAAGTGCTGGGATTACAGGCGTGCGCCACCATGCCCGGCTTCTTTTTTTAATTATTACATTTTCCCCACACAATATATTTTTGATCATTTCCCCTCCCCCACCTCCTCCCAGATTCGCCTTACCTTCTTCCTCACCCAGCTTCACGGTTTTTCTTTCTTCAACACACACACACACACACACACACACACACACAGAGAGAGAGAGAGAGAGAGAGAGAGAGAGAGAGAGAGAAGCAATTGACAATCAAAAGAATCAAAAATTAATACAATATATCTTAAAATAAAACCAAAAATTCACATACACACACCACTACCACCAACAACAACAACATGGAGTTCATTTTGTGTTGGCCAACTCTTCCAGTGACTCTCCATTGGTCAGAACTGATTTTTCCTTTTCCAGTGGGCATCCACTGCAAATAGTTTCTCGGGAGGAGGTGGAATGATTCTAAGAGCTGAATGGACAGACACTTCCAAGGGACACAGCAAGACCGATGCACATGTGACTTCATGGGAACTGTGGCCATAGGCACAGGCTGGCACAGGCTCAAGTCATGTGCTGTACCAGCACTGGGGACAGAGGGGGCAGGGTTTCACTCCAACCAGAGTTGCTTTGCATTGACCCTGTTAGAGCAGAAGGTACCATCAGGCTACACCGAGCTATCTGTATGGTAAGAAAGCTACAGCGAGCTGGCCATGCCCATAATCCCGGCTCTCAGTAAGTTCAAGGCTGCACTGGGCTACTACAACGGTACCAGGCCAGCCAGGACTGCAGAGCAAGCTTCCATCTCAACAGTAAAAAGAACTCCTGATCCTCCTGCCTCTGCCTCCCAAGCGACCTGATTACAGCCATCGTGACAGGCTGCAACACACAACTGAGCAAGCCAACTCTCTCTCAGTCCCTTATACTTTTTTATTTTTTTAACTTTGAGAAGCTAAGTTCTCCAGGTAGTCCTTGATTTGTGATCCTCCTGCCTACACCTCCTGAGTGCTGGGATCACAGACATGCACCACTGGGCTCATTATGTGGTGCTAGGACCAAGTCCGGAACTTTGCGCACGCGCTGGGCAAGCAAGCTGATTCTTTTTTCTTTCTTTCTTTCCTTTTTGTTTTTGTTTTTTCGAGACAGGGTTTCTCTGTGTAGCCTTGGCTGTCCTGAAACTCACTCTGTAGACCAGGCTGGCCTCGAACTCAGAGATCCTCCTGCCTCTGCCTCCCGAGTGCTGGGATTAAAGGCGTGCGCCACCACACCCGGCTTCTTTCTTTCTTTCTTTCTTTCTTTCTTTCGTTTGTTTTTTTCGAGACAGGGTTTCTCTGTGTAGTCCCGGCTGTCCTGGAACTCACTCTGTAGACCAGGCTGGCCTCGAACCCAGAAATCCGCCTGCCTCTGCCTCCCAAGTGCTGGGATTACAGGCGTGTGCCACCACGCCCGGCTGCAAGCTGATTCTTGAAAAAGGGAAACCAAAACCCCCGGGCCAGAGAGAGGAAGCCCCAGTTCCTGCCCGCATCTCAGGCTCGCTTGCTACACCGGAACCGCTTCAGCTTCCGGGCCTCCCCACTCCTATACCTCTCATTGGCTCAGAGGCTCAACGGCCCAGGGGCCCAGGGGTCCTGTTGTCCCCGGGGATGGGAGGTGTTAAATGTTCCTGTGAATCTCTACATGTGTCCCGGAAACCCGCAGAGCTTCCTCCAGGAAGGATCCTTGAAGGACTAGGATTGAGAAGCTTCTCTAGCCAACCAGCGGAGACTCCATGTCCAGCATGTGGCCAAGGCTAAAGCAATCTGAAAGAAAGTTACATTCAAACATTTTGGGCTAATCTCTGGTGTTTAATGAGGACTCGCTATACCCTGGAGCCCCCTTGCCCAGATGTCCCCTTGGGAATCCTCAGAGGTCAAAACAGTTTATAACCACTACAGGTGAAATCTCAAAGTTGCCAACGGACTCCATTAAACCCTGCAATGCTTGAGTATCTGCGGCGCATGGAGTAGCTGTCGGTGGTCGCGAGGGGGGTAGACAGTGACTGTGTGGGTCTCTTGATTCTGCCTTTACCAGCCTCCCAGCAAATGTGAGAGGATTTCAATGAGACTGTCCTGGCCAGTCCACGTGTCCTCCCCCTCTGTCCCCCAACACGTGGAGAAGTCCAAGTCTTCAGGACCAAGTCCCTGCCTCAGCCTTCACACTGCTGTCTGCCTCAGGGTCCTGTGTCGGTACCCTACATCCACCCAGTACACCCCCGCCCCCTCTTGGAGAGTAACTTTTGCCAGTGCACCTGCTGGGTGAGTGCGTGGGTGTGAGAGGCAGAAGAGGAAGGGAGGTTTCCAGAGGGAAATATTTCACACACACACACACACACACACACACACACACAGCGTGAGTCCTTTAGTGACCTTAACAGAAACCAGTGTGTGGTATTTCCAAGATAAAAAAGCCCAGCGAGAAACCTCAGTGGACTAAGTGGCAAGCCCTGGTTGGTTCCTGCAGACCGGGCAGGATGTAAGGATCTCTCTTGAGGGCAATGGGGAGCTATGGGAGAGTGTGGGGCAAGGGAGGGGCACATTTGAATGCAGTTTCCTGACATCCTCTTTTGCTGGAATAAACTCCCGGCTTGATTGCCCTGGCCTGTCCAGCCCGCTTCCTTCTATTTGTCTTTCTTTTCTTCTTTGAGTTTTATTTCATTTTTTTTTTTTTTTGGAGACAGGGATTTGTACACGCTAGGCAAGAACTCGGCCAGCTGAGCCACACCCCACAGTCCCAGCATCTGGATTTTATTCTGAATAAAAGCAGAAGAGAAGTTGCAGGGGCAGCGCACAGCACACCTGTAATCCTAGAAATCAGGCTGGGAGACTGAGGCTGTCTTCCCAGACAAGCAATGGCCATCTTAGACAGTGCGGCTGTGCCTTCTCGCAAAGGATCATCCCTGGTAGGCTGGTTGGCCGCTTCTGTCCTCAAATGGGAGGATGGGGAGGGTCGTGACAGCCATGCGTGACGTTCCCAGTCAGTCCCTGCCACCTGCTGCCCACAAGTCTGGCCTAATTGATGTCTTCAGACACAGCAGAAGAGGGCATCGGATCCCAATTCAGATGTTTGTGAGCCGCCATGTGGTCGCTGAGAATTGAACTCAGGACCTCTGGAAGAGTAGTCAGTGCTCTTAACCACTGAGCCATCCCTCCAGCCCACACTTAAGCTCTTTAAGGCATTGGTCCCAGAGTGAACTTGGTGGGATTGTGCCTCGGTTTGCTGTCGGGACTTTAGGAGAAGAGGTGGATGCTGCCTCTCTCCCCAGGGAAGGGATTCTAACAAGAAGCCTAGAAGTAAGACCGGACTGGGCTAATTCCACTCTTACTTCCAGCACTGTGGAGGCAGAGAGAGGAAGGCCCTGGGGGCTCACCAGCTTAATCAGGGGGCCCCAAATCGCAGCGAGACCAGTGAGAGACCCCATCTCCAAAAACACAGATAGCGGGGCAGAGGTGGTGCGACTGAATCCCAGAGTGAGGTCCAGGCTACGTGGAGAAACCTTGTCTTGAAAATAAACACACCAGGCTGGAGAGATGGCTCTGTGGTTAAGAGCACCGATTGTTCTTCTCAAGGTCCTGAGTTCAAATCCCAGCAACCACATGGTGGCTCACAACCATCCTTAATGAGATCTGACTCCCTCTTCTGGAGTGTCTGAAGACAGCTACAGTGTACTCACATATAATGAATAAATAAATAAATCTTAAAAAAATAAACACACCAAACCAAAACAACAACAACAACAACAGATCCAAGGGTGACAACTCCTGGAGAACAGCATTTGCACATCTGCATTAACCCCTCCTCACAGAGAAATGGGTTGTGCAGTGACTGCAAGGGTCATTGAGTAGACTGCGAGAGTGTGTGTGACGAGCTTGCTGTGGTGTCTGGCACAAATAAGTATTAGCTCAATAAACAGTAGATGCTGGTGCTGTTTTTCTGTCCATTTATTTATTTATTTATTCATTTCACATTCTTTGTTTTTTTTGTTGTTGTTTTGTTTTTTGTTTGTTTTTTGGTTTTTCGAGACAGGGTTTCTCTGTGTAGCCCTGGCTGTCTTGGAACTCACTCTGTAGACCAGGCTGGCCTCGAACTCAGAAATCCACCTGCCTCTGCCTCCCAAGTGCTGGGATTACAGGTGTGCACCACCACGCCTGGCTTATTCTTTGGTGTTTTGCCTGCATGCATGTCTGTGTGTCTGTGTGAGTGTTGGATCATTTGGAACTGGAGTTATGGACAGCTGTGAGCTGTTGTGTTGGGTGTGGGACTAGAACCCAGGTCCTCTGGACGAGCAGCCAGTGCTGTTACCCACTGAGCTACTTCTCCAGTCCCTGTTGTGCAGTTCTCTGCCAGCTTCTTTCTTTGTCGTCTTCCGGTGCTGGGAAGAACCTTAGCATGTTAAAGCACCTGTTTGGCCACAGCCGTTCTGACTCTCGAGCCTGTTGTTTCATAAATAAATGTAGGGCCGGATCTCCACTGGCGAAGCAGAGCTGCGTTGTTAAAACCCAGCTTTATGCTGGGTAGTGGGGTCGTGGCTGAGGTAGAAATGTTATGGTGAATTCAAGGTCAGCCTGAGCTACGCGGTGCGTTTCAAGCCAGTCTTACAAGAGAGTAAGAACCTCTCTGTCTCAAATCTAAACAGCAGGTAAGAGTACTTACAGAGGGCCTGGGCTGCGTTCTTAGGGCCTGCATCACAACCATCAATTAACGCTAGTCTTGGGGGAATCTGTCTCCCTCTTCTGGCCTCTACAGGAACTGCACACAGGTAGAGCACATACATACACGCAGGCAAAACACTTATACACATAAAATAAACATAAATGTTTTTTAAAATGCAAACAACTGCCCAGAGGGTATAGAGGGTAAAGTTCCTGGTGTCAGTAAGCTGCCTTCACAGCCAGGTGGGATAACAGATGTGAAATTCAGATCCAGTAACGCGGTGCGAGGCTGTGATCCCAGCATTGGGAAGGTAGAGGCTGGAGGGTCAGAAATTCAAGGCCAGCCTGGTGAGATGGCGCAGTGAGTAGAGGTGCTTGCCACCAAGCCTGAGGACCCGTGTTCAATCCCCCACATGGTGAAGGAGAGAACCTGCTCCCACATGTCCTCTGACTTCCACACACCTGCCGTGCCATGTGCATACCCCGCCCCCACACACAGATAAAAAGATAATAAAAAAAAAGCCAGGGCCAGTTTTAGCTATGTAGCAAATGTGTGGCCAGCCTGGGCTACATGAGACCCTATCTCAGAGTGTAGGTTGCCAGAGTTCTGAGGCTCACACTGCAAGTCCACACAGCCACCTACAGCCCAAAGGGTGATTCCGGGGGAGTCCAAAAATGGTAGAGATGAGCTGTGGACAGTGCCTACCATGTGCCCCCTGAAACGCGGAGAACACCATCGCCCCATCTCCTAAAGACGGCTGTGTGGTGGGGAAACAGAATGAGCAGCTGTGTGAGCAGGCCCGCGGCTGCACACCTCACTGCCCACCCCACCCCCAGGAGCCATCCCCATCACCCTGGGGTCTGAACTTGGAGTGTGTTCAAGTCAGAGCTCTGTTCCCGGTACAACGTGTGAATAATAAAATGGAATCGTGCCCTGATGCTGTTTCTCAGGAGGCTGTGGAAGATGTGGCTTCCTGTCTCTTGAGTGTAGGTAGCAGAGGGGGCAGGAGGAGGAAGAACTGATTTGACCGGAGAAATGTGGGTCAGCAGGAAGCAGAATTCAGACACGCAGGGGGATTCCTAATCTGTCTACACTGAAGGGGAAAAAATGAGAAAGCCGAGCCAGGTATGGTGGCTCAATCCTGTAATCAGAGCACTTGAGAGGCTGAGGCAGGAGGATTGCTATGAGCTTGGGGCCACCTTGAACTAGTGTGAATCATTTCAGAGAGACAGACAGGGGAAGGAGGAAAGAAATAAGGCGGGGAGGAAGAGAGGGAGGGAGGAAGAGATTTAGGGAGAGAGGGGCCAGGCTTCTTTCGGAGAAGGACAGAGGATGACAGCACGGTTCTTGAATGAGCAGACAGCTCCAAACCCTCTCGTCCATGGGAGCCAGGCTCTGACTCCTCAGAGTCATTGTCCAAGAGGATGTGGAAGGAATAACCCCAAGGCATCTGCAGGTCTTGGGCCGAACCTCCCATTCCAGGCCCAGAATGCCAGAAGGCTGTGGGTGCTGGGCTTCAGCTGCAGTGTTGTGGCTCCCCAGGCTGCACCCCTAAAGCCAGTCAGGGCAAGCCTTGGTGTGGCCCCCTGCTTGCCCAGCAGGGTGGCCTCTACCTAGAGTTTAAACAACACTCTGGGACAGAATCTGCTGCAGGACCAAAGCCCCCATCTGAGTAGTGTCCAGCAGAGAGGCTGGGGCGGGCTCCCTGAGGCCCCAGCCAGCCTGAGGTAGCCAGCCACCACAGCATTGTTCCAGCCTGGGACTCACAGGCCCCCCCCCACCCCCCACCCCCGGCCTGTGGCTCCCCAGAGCTGAGGGCACAAGCTGTGATGAGCAAGGCCAGGGGCTGGGCTGTTAGGCTTCAGGTCTCAAACTGTCACCCAGCAAGATGACAGTGACAGAACTGGCCCTGTGGTCCAGACAGCAGAGGCCTGTGGCCGGAACACTTTCCGGCCATAAGTTCTGAGGCTGATGGGGGCTTTTCTCCCTTTCTGAATTTGAGGGACTAGCCTGTGCTCATCGCACCATGGCACACGGTATGTTTGACTTCCCCAGACTCCCACCTGGAGAATGCATTGGCCGCTGATGAATCATACCCAGAGCCTCACCCATGCCCACTTGACATGGTGTGATATTTAGATGAAAGATTTTGTACTTAAGACTCAACGGTTAAGACCTTTGAGGTTAGTCGCTTGGCATGAGTGGACAGATCTGGAGGAAATGCCTGTTTCCACAGTAGAGGTGAAGGGTGTTTTCCCCTCCATCCTCTGGGGTTTCACTGGAACCAACTGGCAAAAGACACAGTTTTTATTTGCACAGGATCAAGCCTCCTTAGATAGCAGGGCAGTGTAGGCTTAGATGGCTTCTGGAGCCACAGGTAAGGAAGACCAGTGTCTGGAACAGGGAGACTGGAATGGGAGATCCTGGGATGGCAGCCACACCCTGTTGGAGGGGTGGGGTAAAGGACAAGGTGGCCCCATTGCTTTTATAGACAATCTGTCCAGTGATCTCCCGGCCGCCCTCAGAAAAGCTCAAAACGCAGATGTCCAATGGGTGTGTGCTCTTCCTGGGACAGCTGTCCGGGAGTTAAATTCTTCTCCTCTTTCTTCCCCCCTTCCTCCTCTTCCTCCTCCTCCTCTTCTTCCTCCTCTTCCTTCTTTCCTCCTCTTCCTCCTCCTCCTCTTCTTCCTCTTTCTTCTTTCCTCTTCTTCCTCCTCCTCTTCTTTCCTCCTCTTCTTTCCCTCTTTCCTCCTCCACCTCTTCCTCCTCCTCCTTTTTTATTTCTCATGATAATGTCTCTCTGCGTGTAGCCCTGGTTGTCCTGGAACTCCAACTGTAGACCAGGCTGGCCTCAAAATCAGAGATCTGCCTGCCTCTGCTGGGATTAAAGGTGCGTGCCACCACCACCGGACTCCAGTAAGATCTTTTTTTGATCCTCAAAATTTATTTACTATTATATGTAAGTACAGTGTAGCTGTCTTCAGACACCCCAGAAGAGGGGGACGGTCAGATTCCATTACAGATGGTTATGAGCCACCATGTCATTGCTGGGATTTGAACTCAGGACCTTTGGAAGAGCAGTCAGTGCTCTTAACTGCTGAGCCCCAGCCCCAGTAAGATTTTTTTGTTTTGTTTTGTTTTGTTTTGTTTCTCTGTGTAGTCCTGGCTGTCCTGGAACTCACTCTGTAGACCAGACTGGCCTCGAACTCAGAAATCCACCTGCCTCTGCCTCCCAAGTGATGGGATTACAGGCATGTGCCACTACGCCCGGCCAAGGTCTTCTTCTTTTTTTTTTTTTTTTTTTTTTTTTGGTTTTTCGAGACAGGGTTTCTCTGTGTAGTCCTGGCTGTCCTGGAACTCACTCTGTAGACCAGGCTGGCCTCGAACTCAGAAATCCGCCTGCCTCTGCCTCCCAAGTGCTGGGATTACAGGCGTGCGCCACCACGCCCGGCTCCCGGCCAAGGTCTTCTTAATTATTGCTTTTGTCCTGGAACTGGAGCTTTGAACTCTGGTCCAAATCCCTCCTGCCCTTAAGAGAGAAAGAAGGAGGGACAGGATCTCAAAGGATTGGGGAAGCTGAGGTTGCTCCTTCAGCTCAAGGTTGGTATACTTAGGAATTTGGTTTGTTGTATTCTGAGCTCCCAGAAAAAACAAACAAACAAACAAACAAACAAAAAACAAAAAACCTCCTTATCCTGGTAATGCGATTGATTGGGTAGAGGATCTTGGGAAGTGATGGGACATGAGGAAGGAGATTAGTGTCCTATAAGAGGTTTCAGAGAGGAGTGCTACCCTCCCCTATTGCTGGAGACACAGCCAGATGACACCTAGGCATCAGAAAGTGGCCTTTGATAGACCCTTGAGCACCTTGAGCTACGTCTACCAGACTTCAGAGCTGTGAAAAGTAAGGTCTATTGTTTCCTGTTTATAACCCACCTCGTCTGTGGCATTTTGTTACAGCCAAGTGGACTGAGGAAGCTGGGGCGTGAATGGGGAGTAGAGGAGACATGGTTGGCGGGAGAGGGTGAGGGGACTTAGAGTGCAGAGCCAGGAAAGTTCCAGGAGCAGGGACAGAAGACACACCACATGGCCAGTGAGAGCGCTCAGCCAGAAAAATGTGCTTGTCACACGTGCCTGGTGACCTGAGGTCCATCCCCATGTAAAGCAGGAAGGAGACAAAAAGTGCCCTTCTCTCCACACCTGTCATTGTGCTCACATATCGGGAGCACGTGGGCATGGCCACACACACACATATGCACACATATTAGGACCACACAGACACCGGCACACACACACATATCAGGAGCATACAGGCATGGACAAGCATACATACATACATACATACATACACACACACACACACTTCCACATATGGGCACACACACATACACACATATACATACTAATAGTAATAATACATTCCTGAAAGATTTAAAACACACATACACACACACACACCAGAAATGTACCAATTAGGAGGGCAGTGGTGGCACACGCCTTTAATCCCAGAACTTGGGAAGCAGAGGCAGGTGGATTTCTGAGTTTGAGGCCAGCCTGGTCTACAGAGTGAGTTCCAGGACAGCCAGGGCTACACAGAGAAACCCTGTCTCAGGGGGCTGGAGAGATCGCTCAGCGTTTAAGAGCACTGACTGCTCTTCCAGAGGTTCTGAGTTCAAATCCCAGCAACCACATGGTGGCTCACAACAATCCATAATGAGATCTGACGCCCTCTTCTGGTGTGTCTGAAGACAGCTACAGTATACTCATATATATTAATAAATAAATAAATCTTAAAAAAAAAAAAAAAGAGCCGGGCAGTAGTGGCGCATGCCTTTAATCCCAGCACTTGGGAGGCAGAGGCAGGTGGATTTCTGAGTTCGAGGCCAGCCTAGTCTACTGAGTGAGTTCCAGGACAGCCAGGACTATACAGAGAAACCCTGTCTCGAAAAACCAAAAAAAAAAAAAAAAAAAAAAGAGAGAGAGAGAGAGAGAGAGCCGGGCGTGGTGGCACACGCCTATAATCCCAGCACTTGGGAGGTAGAGGCAGGTGGATTTTTGAGTTCGAGGCCAGCCTGGTCTATAGAGAGTTCCAGGACAGCCAGGACTACACAGTGAAACCCTGTCTCGCAAAACCAAAAAAAAAAAAAGAAAAAAAGAAAAAAAAAGAAAGAGAGAGAGAGAGAAAGAAAGAGAGAGAGAGAGAAAGAAAGAAAGAAAGAGAGAGAGAGAGAAAGAAAGAAAGAGAGAGAGAGAGAAAGAGAAAAAAGAAAAAATAGCAGGGTGGTGGTGGCGCACGCCTTTAATCCCAGTACTTGGGAGACAGAGGCAGGTGGATCTCTGAGTTCGAGGCCAGCCTGGTCTACAGAGTGAGTTCCAGTACAGCCAGGGGTACACAGAGAAACCCTGTCTCGAAAAACAAAAAACAAAAAGCAAGCAAACAAAAAACAAAGAAAAGATAAAGATAAAAATTGAAATACTAGTTATTTTTTATGATTTTTTGGAGAATTTCATACATGTGCTCAATATCATGCCATAGTCACCCCCCCAACCACCCCTCCCACCTTTCACTGCCCACTTCCTGGCTTTTGTTTTTTCTGAGATAGCCTACTGCACAGCTTAAGAGGTTAGCTTGAAACACTATGTTGCCCAGGCTGGTCTGGAACCCTGACTCTCTTACCTCAAGCCTCCAGTGAAGTGGAAACTTAAGGGTTCTTTAGAAAGTTGTTAGATGGTGTTTTGCTGGGGCAAACACTTGAAGAAACATTTTGTTAAAATAGACACAGATGTAAATGGCTAAGGCAGACTCAGAAACATTTCACTAAAACAGACTCAAAAGGGAAGATGTTCTAAAACAAAGGCATAAAAAGGTACATGATAAGATTCTTTACTAAAGACAGGTATATACTGGCCTGCTTTACATGACATAGTTAGAGGACACCGTAGAAAAACACACACTCAAAAAAAGCTTCCGGCGAGGTACAATTTGTTTCTGCTTCCAAGGACTGATACTGGTTAGATACTGATCAGATACACCTGCTAAGACAAGACTGGTCCTGAGGCAAGACACACAAGAGACAGGTGACCTTTAGAGGGTATAAATAGGACTCCACAGGGTGACAGAGACAGAGCTCGGCTGACTTAAACAACAAGCGTGAAGCTTGTTAGGTCTTCCCTTCCCTGAGAGAGGCACAGCTGAGAACCCGTGATGTTCCTGCTGGACCCTCCTGCTGACTCCAGCCAAAGCTGAGGCCTGACGGTCTCTGCCAGGTCGTGTCACCGCTGTTACTAACTCTCTACCGACCTAGACTACTGCTGTATCCGTAACGTTTGCGAGTGGATGGAGCCACCACTGCCTGCTCACCTGTGGACTGAACTGCTGATTTCCAGACAACACAGACGGGAGTTGCTCCAAAGAACCTTTCTAAACAAGCCCACCCTCCCTCAACCACGGCGCTCCCCATCCCCATCCTTTCTTTTCTTCTACCTCTGGTAGGTGGTAGGTTACAAAAAAGGTTAAAACGTTTAAAAACCCTCATTAAAATTAAGATTTAAAAAGAGACTAAAGTTACTCTCCAGTGCTGCCTTTCACACAGGAGCCCTGGCTCGTTTTTCTTGGAAGTTTCCATCCACGCAGGAAATTGTTCACTCTGCTAGCCAGACTTCCTCGGCAGTCCTGGCTCGCTCGGGTGACCACTTTCTTGTAACTCCCACGGGTGTGCTGGATGTGTGAGTCCGGGAGCAACATATCTATATATAATATATATATATATTTGGTTTTTCGAGACAGGGTTTCTCTGTGTAGCCCTGGCTGTCCTGGAACTCACTCTGTAGACCAGGCTGGCCTCGAACTCAGAGATCCACCTGCCTCTTCCTCCCAAGTGCTGGGATTAAAGGCGTGGGCCACCGCTGCCCGGCTTCCGGGAGCCTTTGACTGACCTGGTTCTTAGGGCCTCAGCCTTAGAACACAGGAGACGCCCCTCCCAGACCCGAGCTGAGCAATCAAAGCTGGGGTTCTGGGACTCCAGAGTGAAGTTCTCAGAAAGGGAGCCAGGAAGCCAGCTGCAGACTCTTCACAGCTGGGTTCGCTGATTAGAACGGCTTAGATCGAAAGAGTCCCAGTGTTGCCCATCTATCATCCAATTATCTTGCGCCTTCAGTAAGCATTCACTGCTCACCCAGGGCTGACCTAACAGCCCTGTGACTGTCATGTGAAACTTTAGAGAGTGTAATATCTTAACAGACCAATATCTGTCATTGACTCAGAAGCTAAGAAAGCCAAGAGATAGTATCTGAGGCCCAAAGTAGGGATTTCTGCATACAGCATGTAGCCTGTCTGCCTTGATTTAGGACTTTTTCCTCTAACTCGAAACTTGATGGAACTGTTTTTTGGAGACAGTCTCACTACGCAGCTCAAGAGGCTGGCTTGAGACTCTATGCTGGCTGGCTCATGGCATTCAAAGAGACCCAACGTCCATGTTCCCTGGCCACCGTCACTCATCCCTATATGATGTTAAGACCCTGGATTCTCAGAGTGTTTATGCTATTAATCCCATCCAAGCAGAGGCAGAGGCAGAGGCAGAGGCAGAGGCAGAGGCAGAGGCAGAGGCAGAGGCAGAGGCAGAGGCAGAGGCAGAGGCAGAGGCAGGTAGATGTCTGTGAATTCAGGCCAGCCTGGTCTACAGAGTGAGTTCCAGGCCAGGAAGGCCTACATAGAGAAACCCTGTCTCAAACAAAACAAATATATCTTGGACTAAGGATTGGAACGGCAGCTCAGTGGGCCAAGACATTTGCTGCTGGGCTTGACAACTTGAGTTCAAACCTGGTTTAAAAACTGGAGCCTATACAACAGCGGGAGAGAACAGATACCCACGAATTGTCTGACCTCCATAAATACTCTGAGGCCTACCATAGCTTTCTTCTGCCTACAGAATAAACAAATACATGCAGAAGAGGAGAAGGGAAGACCCAGAATTCTTTTTGTTTTCTCCCTGTCTTTACCAGCATCCCTCCTCCTGCCTGGGGCCTGGTGGTAACCATGGCTCCTTCTCTTCTCAGTCCTGTGGTGTTACTGGCTGTGAGCCCTCTCTGGGGACTCCTGGGTTGCCTGCAGGTGTGGAAGGAAGCTGGAACAGCTGCTACTCTGTCCTGAGCCTGTGACACTGATTCCATGACACTTGTCACAGCACAACGTCTACGGCTTCTTCTTGGGGCCTTTCCTCAAACCAGGTGGTGACATTTGAATTCTGTCCATCCCTCGGGAGTCAGGGTGGGCATAGCGGGACTCTGCTTAGGAGGAGGCTGGCAAGGTGGCTGCAGCAGGCAGCTCGCACAGGAGTCTTCTCACAGGCAGTTCCAGCAAGTCTCCAACTTAGAGTCATGTCAGGAGCTTCCTGGGGGTCCTTGCATGACTTTCAGGCCCCTTCTATATCCTGTAAAGTATAAGAATATCACTTCTCTCCAATGACCCCCTAGACGGAACCGTCTGAGGTCACAGGCAAGTGGCTAATTGGTCTAATACATTTTTCCCCCTAGACATTTTAAGTGGTCATTGACTAACTTCAGTTTGGGGTTCTCTCCTTTGGAATCAGTATTGTTGCTTGGATCTCAGGTCTCGGGGGTTTTTATTGTTTGTTTGACATAGGGTTTTGCAGCGTAGCCCTGGCTGGCCTGAACTTGCTATGTAGACCAGGCTGGCTTCAAACTCACAGAGATCCACCTGCCTCTACCACACCCTACTTCCTGAGTGCTGGGACTGAATGCACATACCTCGATGCCTTGCCTAAGCATCTGTTTTTAATTCTTCTTCTTCTTTTTTTTTTAATGGCACTGGATTAAGCTCGGGGCCTCCTGGAAGCAAGCCAAGGGCTCTGCCCCTTCAGTGCATTCCAGCCGGATCGCCAGCACCTTTTTTTTTTTTTTTAAACGGGTCCCATGTATCCTACAATGGCCTTGAACTTGCTATGACAGAGGACGACCTTTGACTTTGTGTACTCCTGCCTTTACCTACCACGTGCTGGATTTACAGGTGTGTGAGCACCTTTTCACCTATAATAGAATGTTTACAAATTATGGTGATTTAAAAAAAAAGTGTGTGTGTGTGTGTGTGTGTGTGTGTGTGTGTAGTATGCAGTGAGCAAACGTCACAGCATGTGTGTTAGCATCTAAGGACAACTTTAAGAAGTTGTTTCTCGCCAGGCGGTGGTGGCGCATGCCTGTAATCCCAGCACTTGGGAGGCAGAGGCAGGCCTATTTCTGAGGTCAAGGGCAGCCTGGTCTACAGAGTAAGTTCCAGGACAGCCAGGGCTATACAGAGAAACCCTGTCTAAAAAAAAAAAAAAAAGAAGTTGTTTCTCTCCTTTCATCATGAGGGTCTTCGAATCAGACTTACGTAGTGAGGCCTGCCCACAAACACCATCTCCCTGAGTCCTTTAAACTACATTTTGCCTAGTGCATCTATCGGCGAAACTGTCCGGCCATTGGCTTTCCTTTATTGGGCAAGATCTGCCAAGGCAGCCACAGCCCATTGTCTTAGTCAGGGTTTTACTGCTGTGAACAGACACCATGACCAAGGCAAGTCTTATAAAGGACACCACTTAATCGGGGCTGGCTTACAGGTTCAGAGGTTCAGTCCATTGTCATCAAGGTGGGAGCAGGACAGCGTCCAGGCAGGCATGGCTCAGGAGCTGAGAGTTCTACATCTTCATCTGAAGGTTGCTAATGGAGACTTGCTGGCAGCTAGGATAAAGATCTTAAGCCCACATCCACAGTGACACACCTACTCCAACAGGGCCACACCTTCTAATCACACCACTCCCTACCCCGAGCATATACAAACCATCACACCCTTAACCACCTCCCACCCCCCACTCTCCCCCACCCTCCACCCCCACCCCCACCCCACCCCCATACTCGTCCCACTCCATCCTGGGCAGCTTCAGGACCTTTCAGGGGCCATTTGGGCAGCACTAATGGATATTCGCAGGACTTCTTTCTCTGCTTGGCCAAATCAAGGAAAGCCTGCTGGATCCCTTCGTCTGTGTAGAATGCTGACATGTGGGCTCCTGCCCCGCATATCGGAGAGTTGAAGTATCAGGTCCCTGTTCTATTGCTGTGAAGAGACACCATGACCAAGGCATCTCATACCAAAGAAAGCATTTAAATGAGGCCGGCTTACAGTTTTAGAGGTTTAGTCCGTTATCATCATGTTGGGGGGGCACGGCGTTGCGAAGGCAGACATGGTGCTAGGGAAGGAGCCGGGACTTCTGCATCCGGATGGGATGGGCATGCAGCAGGAAGAGAGAGGCTTGGGGTTTTGATTTATCTAAGTGCAGTCATTAGAGTAAACAGCTTTATGGAACAAGATTCATTGTAAGTGCAGGAACCACACGCTGTAAACAAAGTTGTACTGGCACCCACTTAGGCATGTTTGCTACGTATTCTCTGTGGCAGTTTAGCTGAACTAAATGCTTGTCACAGAGATTGTACGGCTTGTAAAACCAGATTGTTTACTCTCTGCTCTTCGAAGTTTGTGTCCCACAAGGTCTGGGGGTGGGGGGGGAGGAAATCACCGGAAAATGTAGTTTAATGTTTGGTTTTATTGTTTATTGTTATTTTGTGTTCTCACAGAAGACTCTGTTGAACTCGTAGACCATTCATTGGCTCATTCAGTATTTTCCAAGCACTAGGGTGTGCCATGTGCTGACTTAGGACCAAGGAAACAAGGATGAGAGAGACACAAGGAACAAGAGCCTCAGCTTCCTCTAGTTCATGAGAAATGGGCTGTGTGGGCTCAGGCAGCCCCCGTAACCCTTCTGTGTTCCAGTTCCTATACTGCAAATGGGGGTGATTTCCTCCAGCCACTCTTGGGTAGGATAGTTTCCTCCTCCTCTTCTTCTTCCTTTTCTTCTCTAATAATTTATTTATGTGCATTGGTATTTGAGGGTGTCAGATTCCTGGAACTGGAGTTGCAGACAGCTGTGAGCTGCCATGCGGTTGCTAGGAATCGAACTCAGGACCTCTGGAAGAGCAGTCAGTGCTCTTAACCACTGAGCCATCTCTCCAGCCTCCTCTCCTCCTCCTCCTCCTCCCAGCCTCCCTTTTAAATAAAGTTTCTCTATGTCACCCTGGCTGTCCGGGAGCTCACTCTGTTTGCTTTGCAGACCGGTCTGATCTGGAACTCACATAGATCCCCCTGCCTCTTCCTTCCAAGTGCTGGGATTAAATGTGTGTGCTTCCGTACCTGGTTTCTTTTTTTCTTTTTCTTCTCTTTTGAGATGGGGTTTCAGGTAGTCCCTTTCATGTACTCAATGCATAGTTGAGGAAAAAACAAACAAACAACAACACATAGCTGAGGATGGCCTTGAACTTGGGACCCTTTTGCATCTGCCTCTCCAGTGCTGGGATTACAGTGTGTTATCACTGCCACCTACTCTGAGTTCTTATTTGTAGGCTTAGATTCTCCGTCCTCAGAGAGTAAATCCTAGCTGTACGGTACTCTGAGGTACCTTTAATTACCCTCCCTAGGAGTTTCTGTTAGCTTCTTAAGTTTATTGAAGTGCCCTGTCAGCCAAAGGCTCTACCAGTAGGCTACATTTCAGCCCTAAGCAGAAGAATCTGAACCAGGATTCATTCAGTCGGTGAAAGCCACTTCACTAACATTAGCCAAAAAGGGATTTAATAGTGGGACACAGAACCACCAGGACAATAGGCAGGGGGTCATGGCCAAACTACTATCGCCTCTGCCACCCCCATGGCTGAGGCCCTGTCCCCCAACACCCTCCAAACTGGGGATAAGAGAGAAGAGAGCCTGTCTGGTGCCTCTCCTATCTAAGAGGACTGGCTAGTCAACTTACATACAGGACAAGCCCCCTGACGATCTCACTGGCGGGACCTTGCTTGGAAGACAGGGTGTACTGAGATGCTGAGGCAGGACTGCTGAGTTCACGGCCAACTGGGGCTACACAGTGAGTTCCAAGAAAGCAGGGGCTACAGCGTGAGACCCTGTATCAGAAACCCAGAAGAACAAAAGATTTCATTCGCATCTGAGTTGCAGGGGAGTTGGCGTACCTTGGGAAGCTTTGGAGTCTGTTCTAGTGGAGAAGTGGGTGGTGTGCAGGAGCATCTATTCAGGAACTCCTGGGCCCAGGGGTAAAGGCGCCTGCTGCCAAGCCTCAGGACTTTGTCCCCAGGACCTACATAGAGAATCCTGAATGTTCTTTGGCCTACATACACACACACACACACACACACACACACGCATGCACACAACACACACACACACCCACACACACACAGAATAATAAAGTGCTATAAAATAAATAGAATCTGGCACCCGAGTTCTGAGATACTGCCTGGTGGAAAAAATATTTGAACTGGATCTTAGGTTGAAGAGGGAAGGAGACTATAATGTTTCCAGCACCATAAAAGGAATATTAAAGAGGTGAAGGCCTGGACCCCAGGCATTTGCTATTACTCTCTGTTCCTTCCACCAGAGCAATAGTGTCTCTCTTTAGAGACAGGCACCCTTCCTATTTTTCCCTGCCATGTGTTTCCTGTGACATCAGCGGGCGCTCTGGCCTGGGGTTCAGGCAAGGTCTGGCCAGTCAGCACGCTGTGCTTCATTAGTCAGTGACAGCTCAGGAAGGGGTGTGTGACACTTCCCAGAAACAGCCTTTGGGCCTGGGGAAACAGCTCAGCACTTAAGAACTTCCCTTCCAGAGGACCCAAGTTCAATTCCCAGCACCCACAAGGAGGGTGGCTCACAATCACCTGTAACTCCAGTTCTCAGGGATTCGACACCCTCTCCTGACCTCCATGGACACTGCACACATGTGATGCAAAGACATACATGCAGGCAAAACATCCATACACATCAAATACATAAAGAAGTGAAAGGGCTTGAACAGTTACATTCGTTTTTATTGTTTGTGTGTACATGCCACAATCAGAGGACCACTTGCAGGAGTCAGCTCTCTCCGTTCACGAAGTGGGACGTGAGTTTGATGATATGAGACCTGACTAGCTCAGCTGTGTCTCTGGCTCAAGGATCAGAAGTTCAAGGTCACCCTCTAACAGAGTTTCAGTCTAGCCTGGTCTACATGAGACCATTTCAAAAGTGGTCCCCCCACACCCTAAACAAAATAAGAGTGGTTTTTTTTTTGTATTTGTATATGCAAGCATGTGTGTGTATATATGTGCACGTGTGTGCATCCATACATGCTTGCGGGTATATGCACGTATGTATGCATGTTCATGCATATGTGTACCTGTATGTGTGTGCATATGTGTGTGTACATGTCTTAGTTAATGTTTTACTGCTGTGAACAGACACCACGACCAATGCAAGTCTTATACATGACAACATTTAATTGGAGCTGGCTTACGGGTTCAGAGGTTCAGTCCATCATCATCAAGGCAGAAGCATGGCAGCATCCAGGCAGCCATGGAGGAGCTGAGGGCTCTGCATCTTTTTCCAAAGGAAGTCAGGAACAGACTGGTCATGCTCAGGCATCTAGGAGGAAGATCTCCAAGTCCATCCCCACAGTGACACACTTTCTCCAACGAGGCCACACCTTCTAATAGTGCCACTCCCTGGGACAAGCATATACAAACCAACACAGTACTATGTGCCTGTGTGTGTGTGTGTGTGTGTGTGTGTGTGTGTGAGAGAGAGAGAGAGAGAGAGAGAGAGCAAACTAAGCTAGCTGGCCTGTAAGCTTCTGGGGACTCTTCTGCCTTTGTCTACCACTTTTTCCACAGTAGCACCCACATTACAAATGCTTAGGCTGTGTATCCAGTTTTTGTGTGGGTTCTGGGAGTTCAAGCCCAGATCCTCAGCCTTGTACTGAAGCCTATGTGTTAACCTTTCTAAGCTTGTTGATTTTTGAAACAGGGTCTTATTATATGTAGCCCCGGCTGGTCTTGAGCTTGTGGCAATCCCCTTGCCTCTGGACTGCCTGTCACTCCAGTTCCAGAAGGATCTGACTTCCTCTTCTGGCTTTGGCAGGCACCTGCACTTATGTGCACATACCCCGCACCCTCCCCCCCAACATACACATAATTAAAATTAAGTGAATCTTCTTTTGAAATGGCTTGAGGACACAGGCTTCGATGCAGCATAATCCTGATCGGTGAGGACAGGCCAGGCTGTACTGATGTAAACAGCAGCTCCTGGACTGGCCTCAGTTTCTGAAGCGCTGGCATTACAGGTTGGTGTCACCCTGAGGGTTCACCAGCTCTCAGAGCTGCTGCCTCAAGTGCTGATGCCCCTCCTTTTCACTCTTGAGTTTCATTTCTGTAGAAAGGGAGTGAACTGACCACAGGACCCACCCAGTCAACTACACTCAGCTCACATGGGTTTCAGGCTGGAGAAACACTCAGCCGCTCTCGGACTTGGGTGACCTTTACAAAGGCGTTTTCTGCCTCTGGGAGTTTGAATTGAGACAGCCCTGCCCAGAGATGCTATCTCACTCCTACACGTTTATGCATTGTGTAATGGCCCCCTCAGGGCAGGCATGTGGAACCTTCAGGGCAGTTTGAAGAAAGAGCAGGGCACCTTGTTACTTGTGATTTTTCTTTGAGACAGGGTCTCGCTTTGCCCAGGCTGACCTTGGATTCGCTATGTTAAGAACAGTGATTCAAATTGTCTCGGTACCTATTACAGGCTGGACCCTTTACAGAGACTCTGTCCTTAGTCCTCACCGTGGAACCCCAGGGGGAAGGAACGGGGAGCTTCTGCTGTACAGAGACCGTTTCTTAAGTCTCGTGTTTGCAAAGGTCTCTGCTTTACTGAGTGGAGGTCACAGGACAGGACAAGGACATGGCAAGAAGCAACTGGAGAAGCAAGACTAGATGCCTTTAGGGTCCTGCGGAGCCCCTGGCCATCCCCGTCCTTACCAGGACCAGATGCTTCGTCCTGAAAAGATCCAGCTCACCTCCTTCTGAACCTAACGACTTTCTATGCTCTTTTTATTTACAGTTTTTTTATATTTATTTTACTTATCTTGTAGACATTGGTGTGCAAGCTTGGAGGTCAGCCGAATGTGAATGTGTCACTGTGACTGGTTTCCTCTTGAATTTCCTAGCATGCCTTCCCTCTGAGGAATCCTGCCTCAAGCCGGAGCCTGCTTCCTTTCCTGTGAGCCTGCGCTGGGGACTTTAGGAACTGGCCATCTCTATGGCCTCTGGGGTGAGCGGGCGCCCTGCATCCCTCCGCTGCTCTTTTGGGTTACTGGGCACTGAGCTCTGTGCACAGACACAGCAGAAAATGAAACGAAATCCAAATCCCTGTCCTGTGGAGCCCTGGGGGGGAGGGGTGGGGGGTCTGGGAAACCAAAAGAAACACATAGCAAAGCTGGGCTGTAGAGATGCTGGGAAAGTCGGGGCTCGGAAGTGCACATGACGGTGCAGAATGAGAAATGGGGTTAGTGGTCAAGCCTGGGTGGCTGGCCAGTTTCGGTGTGAGCCCTTACTTCACAACTTAGAAGACTTGCTTCTCTTTGCAGGAACTTCTGTTTTCTTATCTGTGCAATAGGGCCAAAGTGGGGGCGAGGAGGGGGAGGGGAGCCCCTACCTGAGGACTTAGAGAGGCTGTTACTGACTAAGAAGCTCGCGCTCTCTCTCTCTCTCTCTCTCTCTCTCTCTCTCCACATTGACAGTTGCCACCACTGTTCTGACCTGTAGGATGTGACCTTGTTTTGATCTCTCCTTTCTTCCTGGGATTTTTATCCATGCTGGCCTTGGATTGATTCACTGAAGGCCGAACAAGCCCCTTCTTCCTCCGGGCTTTTGTATTTGTCATTCCCCTTAGTGGGACTTAGTGGGAAAGCTGGCACTTTCACTCTTTTGTGTTCATGCCACCTACGAAGGGGAGGCTTCCCCCTCAATCCCAGACTGGAGCAGAATGCATCCAAAACATTTTCATGTCTAATTGTTTTCATATCTCTTATCATCATCTGCTATATTGGTTTTTTCTTACCCACATTAATACAGGCTCCCAGAGGAATCTTTGCTCCGTGGAGCATTCCCGGCTCCAGGACCCGTAACTGCCACTTTATCATAAATGGTGTCTGGAATGAATGGGTGAATGAGGGCGAACACGAGTGCCTCGGCCTCTGCATCCTTACTCTCCTGCAGCGGCGGGCTACCTGGCTATTCACACACATGACCCACCACCCCTCGATACCCGCGTGGGGTGCTCGCACGGGAACCAATTCATACTAGCGAGACGCTTCCTGCCAGCATGGGCGGCGGCCGCTCGAGGATCTTGCGGCTAGAGAGCTCGCGCGTGAGCCCCGCCCCGCCCCCATATCCAGGCCCCGCCCTATAGATGCGCTCCCCGGACTGTAGGCCCTGCCCATTCCCGCCCCCTTGCCTCAAGCCACGCCCCTCTCCTCCCGGTCAGGCTTTAGGCCCAGTCTCTGGCAAAATGCTTGTTAAGCTCGCGGCCCCGCCCTTATCCCCCTCCCCATCAGGCCTCTGGTCGGGTCCCCGCCGGTGTGCTCCTCAGGCTCGCGGCGGCACCCTTAACATCAGGCCCCGCCCTCGTCCGGCCCCCACTTTAGGCCCCGCCCTTATTCGGTCCCCATCAGGCCTGCCTCAAGTCTGGTACCCCCATCTGCTCCTCGGACTGCGGCCCTTGCCCTCGCCCCACCCTCAGCATCAGACCCCGCCCCTCACCCCGCCCTCCTAACAGGCCCCGCCCCCGCCGCCTCGCCCCCGCCGCTGCGCTCCTCTGGTCGCCGGCCCCCTCCCGCCTCATGTGGCCCGGCCCGCGGCGGCCGGCGGCTGAAAGCGGCGAGGCGGCGGCGCGCGAAGCCCGGAAGGCGGCGGCCGAGGCCCAGGCGGCAGACCGGAGCGGCGGGAGCGGGGCCCGGGTCGGCTCTCGAGCGGCCGCCGGCTCAGCATGCGCGCCCGCCGGGGGCTGCTGCGGCTGCCGCGCCGCTCGCTGCTCGCCGCGCTCTTCTTCTTCTCGCTGTCGTCCTCGCTGCTCTACTTCGTCTATGTGGCGCCCGGCATAGGTAGGAAGGCGACCCCGCGGCCACCCCACGCCTTTTCCCGCTGCGGCCCGCGCCGCCGCCCCGGCCGACCCCGCGCTCCGTGACTCGCCGTTTCCTGCCGCGCCACCCCGCAGCCCGCCCGCACACGCGGCCTCCTTCCTGACGCAGCCGCCCGCGCCCCCCGCGGCCGCGCGTTGGCTGCCCAGACCCGGCGGGGCTGCGGGCTGCGCGCCCCTCTCCCCTCCCCCTCCGCCTCCTCCTCCCCGAGCCCGCCGCTCGCCCGCGGCTCCTCATAGCGGACCCGACCTGCTCTGGGGACCGATGGGAAGTTTGAATTGGCCCTGGAGGAGGTGCTGTGACAGGGGCCTTGGAGAAGCCGTGCCAGGTGGAAGGGAGGGGGTCGCTCAGAGAAGAAACGAATGGGATGGGTAGCAGTTCTCCAGGGCCCGCCCTTTAGAGGGGGAGACCTGCCTGGAGAGAAAACGAGCCCTTCCCGGAACAGACTGGACGCTGAGAAGGCAAAGGCAGCGGGAGGGTTAAAGGCAGAGGACACTGAGGTCAGATGTCCTGTATGACCTTGGTTCCTTGGCTTCTCTCCTCTGTAAAATGGGGGCACGAATCCCAGCCTTTAAAGGCCAGGGGACCGTAAATGGCTTTTAAGCTTTTATCGCTATAGCGGATGCCCAAAGTCTTCAAAATAAATAAATAAGTAAATAAATAAATAATATTTCCTGTTACAGGTAGTTTGGGGTAGCAGAAGGAACGAGGTTTAAGGAATGCAACTTGCCTGCCTTCGCGTGGTCTTGGGGTGCTAGCGAAAACTTGAGACCTTGGTGAAAAATGAGAAGATGCTGTTGGGGGTGGGGCCGAGGGCGAGAATTCTGGATGGTTGGGATGGGTGCCGCTTAGGGGAAGTGCCTTTGAGATCCTAGTAGTAAATGCTGCTGTTCCCTGTTGACCTGGCAACTCTGAACTGGCAGAGAAATTTCCAGAGAGAGAGAGAGAGAGAGAGAGAGAGAGAGAGAGAGAGAGAGAGAGAGAGAGAGAGAGAGGTTCTCCCCTGGTTATTTTTTTTTAAAGCTTGTTTCACTTGATAGTTAAAAGTTGGTGTTTCATGCTGTCAGCCTGACCTGGGAAAATGGAAAAGCTAACTTGAGATTGTCCTAACTGACTTGGTGAGTGGCATCCCACTAGGGATGCATAATTATTGTGGCTTGTTAGGCTTGCTAAGTAGAAGGGCAGGAATTCTGGCTGAACAAGAATAGATAACTAATTAGTGGAATTAATTGAGAAGAGAGCTCATTAGCGAATAGGATATTAGATTCTCATAATATGGGTGTGAAGTGATGGGTTTAAACCTACAGGCATCTTCCAGCCAGACCCTCTATTTCTTGTCCTTTTGTGAAACTGACAGGTGTTTCTGGTCTGGGTCTGGGTAGCTCCTGTATCTCCATGGTGATCAACCTTTTTTGATGAGAAAGAATAGAAACCAGACTCTCCCACAGAAATGAAACTTACCAGATTTCTCTGTGGTAGATTGTAGGTCAGTGGAGCTCCTGTGTATGCCACCACCACATTTAGAATCCCAAACCCTGTGTCATTGCAAGATTCAACTCTCTTGGGATTTCATTAGTGACTTTAGCAGTGTTTGAGGGAACAGATCCATTGCCATTCAAAGCCTGTTGGCAAAGGATAGGGCCAGCAGCACTGGGCTGTGGCTGGGTGGTAGAGTGGTACCTAGCATTGTGCAAGGCTCTGGGTTTGATTCCTAGCACTGCAAACAAGAAAAGGGGGTGGAGGGGAGTAGTAGAGAGGAGACGTCTTATATCCACATTACTGCATTTACGTTTACCTTTTCGGCTGTTTCATTTATCCTGCCCTTTAGAAAGATATGTATTTTATGTGTATGTCTGTTGTGCATGTGTGTGTATCTGTGCCACATGCATGCAGCACAGAGGACATTGGATCCTCTGGAACTGGAGTTACACATAGTGAGGAGCCAGCCTGTTGGTGATAGAAACTGAACCTGGTTCCTCCCCAAGAGCAGCAAGTGGTTCTCTTTGCTGAGCCATCTCACCAGCCTCTTCCATGCTTCCCGCTGTGCTGTGGTGAATCTCCCAAAGGTTGAGGCAGTCTAGAGAATGTAAGGGTTTTTGTTCCTTAAGATATAAAAACCTTATTTGAAATGGTTATAAGAAGAAATTTAAACTTTGTATCATGGTACACGCCTCTAATCCCAGCACTTGGGAGGCAGAAGCAAGAGGATTTCAGTGACTTTGAGACCAGCCTGGTCTACATAGTGAGTTCCAGGACAGCTAAGGCTACATAGACCCTGTCTTAAAGACTTAAAACAAACAAACAAACAAACAAACAAACAAACAAAAAATAGAAACAAACCTAGAAGGTTGGAGAGATGGCTCATCAGTTAAGAGCACTGGTTGTTTCAGAGGACCTGAGTTCAATTCCCAGCAGATACATGGCAGCTTCCCCGTACCTCTGATTCCCGGAGACCCACCACTGTCTTCTGACCTCTGCACTAGGTATGCACTTGCATGGTGCGTAGACAAGCATGTCCACAAAAACCTATACACATTACATTTTTAATTTTTTTGAGACAGGGTCTATGTAGCCATAGCTGTCCTGGAACTCACTATGTAGAGCTAGTCCCAGAACTAGTAGCAACAAAAAATAATTTCATGGTTGGGGTCACCACAGTATTAAAGGTCACAGCATTGGGAAGGTTAAGAGGATCTCAAGCCTGCTTCTCGTCTTGTTAGATACCTTCACATGTGTGGCACATTCATACACACAGAGATAGATCTCTGCTTGTAAAAAACATTGTTTTAGAAAGCTCACGGCTGTATTTCAGCATGAGAGTTTTCATCCAGCATGTGTGAGGTCCCAGCTGCAATCCCTGTTGGGGGTGGGGCTGAGAGTAGAAAAAGAAGAGGAAGGGGAGACGTTATTCTGAGCTACCTTTTCCTTGAAGCCCTTCTCCACAGTCTGAGGAATGTTTGTTTCTTATCTCTTACCTGTGGTATTGACATGCCCTCTTTTTTCTGGAGAAAACTTTGATCTTATTTATGACCCTCCTCTGGCTAGAGGAATTTCAGACCTCAGAGTGCTTCCAGCCTGACCAGGTCTCTTAAAGGAGAATGGGTGTGAGCTGGTAATAGACGCGGGCACAAAGTGCTGGTGGGAAAACATCTTCATGATTGTATGGTCCTTCATTTGGCGAGGCGAGCAGAGGCTGCTGGCTGCTGCTGATCTCACAGCGGGATCTCTTTGAGAGTGGCGCTGCCTGCGGTTAAGGCTAACGGAGCTTTCTACTGAAAGTTTACTATTTGGGGTTCTGCTTTTGCCCTTCTGGCCGGTTTTCTCTTTGCTTCTTTCACTGCTTTAGAAAGGAAGTGAGGAGTGATTTTTCCGTTTTGGTGTACCTAGTCCCAAGGAAGGGCTGTTTTGTGGCGAGTGTTTGAAAGACAAGAAGGAGCCAATTGTTCAAATCCCTTCTGATTTGACCAGATAACTTTGAGGAAGTCATTTGTTTCCCTCATTTGGGGTGTGTGTGTGTGAGTGCGTGTTTGAATGAGTATGTGTGTGTGGGTGTGTTTGAGTACACATGTGTGTATGCATGTGGGTGTGTGGGTGTGGGTGTGTGAGTGGGCCTGTTGAGATGACTCAGTGAGTAAAGCTCATGACTGAGTTTGATCCAGCATGGTGGAAGAGACCCTGACTTTAAGGGGTGGGGGATGTCAAGAGCTGGAGAGTTGGCTCAGTGGTTAAGAGCCCTGGCTTCTCTTCCAGAGGTCCTGAGTTCAAATACCGACAACCATGTGGTGGCTCACAACCATCTGTAATGGGATCCGATGCCCTCTTCTGGCAGTAGGTGTACATGCAGATAGAGCACTCTTATACATAAAATCAACAAATCTTTAAAAACAATAGACAGAGCCGGGCGTGGTGGCTGGCGCACACCTGTAATGCCAGCACTTGGGAGGCAGAGGCAGGCGGATTTCTGAGTTCGAGGCCAGCCTGGTCTACAGAGTGAGTTCCAGGACAGCCAGGACCACACAGAGAAACCCTGTCTTAAAAAAAAAAAAAAAAAAAAAAGGATTTTACTCACTCTTTAGCCTAGACAGGCTTTGAACTTTGAATTGTTCTGTCAATGCCCCTTGAGTCTATGGGAGAGGCCTGTGTGTTAGAAGACAGGTATATCATGATCAAGATAATGAATGATTTAGTATATGGAATGGTGGTGGTTTGTTGATGTTCTAAAGAAATACTGGAGTGAAGATTATAGAAAGTACACATGCCACATAGACAAATAGATGTTTTTATAATGAACACTTTGCGTCTGTCATGGTAGGCAGGACAAGCCTTTTGTTGTTTCTGCCTTAAAAATGCCTTCTGAATGTCTCCATATCCTTAACATATGAATTTTCTGGAGGAAATACAGATTGGGGAATCTAATTGCTTTAGGAAATTAAACACCTCCTGCTAAGACACTTTCTTTCTTCCTCAGTGTTCCTTTTTCCATCTCAGGTTCACAGATGTTCTGTTGAGACATGGTCACATGTAGCCCAGGCTAGCCTCAAGCCCTCCATGTGGTCAAGGATGAACTGAACAGAATTCTGATCATTCTTCCTTGATCTCTCAAGTTCTAGACATGTCTGAATAATGCCCTTCCTCCCTTCCTTGGAGCAGCCTATACAGAGGGCAGACTGACTTGCAGAAAGAAGAGTACCACTGCTGTCAGGGCTCTGACTATGTTTTCTGTCCTCTCTGGAGAGTTCTTGCTGTCAAGGAAAGGCCTTAGGTTTGGAGTTGAGCTGGTCTTTGGCACTGAGAGCAGGTGGATCTGCTCCTGCTCCCAGACTGGTCAGGTCAGTAGAGCTGAGATCATGACAGCCAAGAAGGAGAGACTCTCTTGCCATGTCTTCTAGAGTTCTTTCAGTGAGTAACAACCCAAAGCCACAATGGCCAAGACACTACCGACTCACTAAGACTCTGCTGACTCCCCTGGTTCCTTGGCTTGGGCTTTTGTGCCCATAAACGTAAATAGGAGGGACACACAGCCATTCAGATGGAGAGCTGCTGCTGTCGGGAGTGGAGGTCAAGCTGGGTAGATAAGGGCTATCAGAAGCCAGCAGGCTGGGCGTGAGCAGAAAGGAGGCCTCAGCCATCCCATCAAGAGCTGTCGGGGAAGTTGAAGTCGTCCCCAGGTCCCAGCTCCCACCTTTCACCTTACTTGGTTTTTTTCTAGACCACTGAGGCAAAGGGAATTAAGAAGGTGGCTCAGCAAATTGGCGTGTGTGTGTGTGTGTGTGTGTGTGTGTGTGTGTGTCTGGTTCTCAGATGCCGTCATTTCTGACACAGCTTTCCTTTCAAAGACAGCGGATCAGCCAGACTGATCCATTTGCTTGCCCAGAGTTAGGAATTGTTTTTTGGTTTTTGCTTTTTTTTGTTTGTTTTTTTGTTTTTTTGGATTTGGCTTTTTTCGAGACAGGGTTTCTCTGTGTAGCCCTGGCTGTCCTGGAACTCACTCTGTAGACCAGGCTGGCCTCGAACTCAGAAATCTGCCTGCCTCTGCCTCCCAGAGTGCTGGGATTACAGGTGTGCGCCACCACCACCTGGCCAGAGTTAGGAATTGTGATGGCTCAAGGGCACAGGTGGCAGAGGGATGATGGTACGCTTGGTTGGAAGAAACACATAGAAAGGGAAGACTGTATCCTGGAGGGCTAAGTCAGCGTGTCACCAGCAGTTCCAGCATAGGGAGATGGAGAGGCTTTACTCATTAGTCAGCAGTCCTGTGGTGGCTTCCTTGTGCACGTTCAGCTGTGGGGTAGCCTGGACATGAGGAGGGCGGAGCATTTCTACCCCTGTGACCCCTTCTAGGGGAAGGTTCTGTGCTTCTATTATGATAGGGGATGGATACATCCAAGAGGATTTTAAGATCTTGAGGGCGACCAGAAAGCCTGACGGTCATCGGTCGTGGGTGGGGCTTGTAGTGCTAGAACACTAGGATGAGGAGGGCCCTGGTGGGCAAGGGTAGTGGACCGGTGTGGGACCTGCTCAGGCCCCCGTTGTGGCAGACTGTGCCCAGTCGAGGTGGCAGCTATGTCTTTGTTCCAGTCAGCCTCCACTCTGAGGGCGCTTTGTTCTCTCGCTCCCTACCTGTCTCAGAGGAAACTGCCTCTCTGTCTGCTCAGCAGAATCAAATTGAATGTGGCTGACAAAGGGCTTGGGCCAAAGCTGGGCCAAAGAAAGCCTTACGCTTGCCCTGCTCTAGACTGTGCTGGGGTTGGCCACCATCCACTGAGGGGCCAGACTGTGGGTCTTCTTGCCTGTGGGCTGAAGGGACTAGACTACAGGACAGTCACCTTCTGATCTGAGGTTGCATGCCCTCTGCCCTTTTCTGTGGTGCTGGGGAGAGAGCCCGAGAACACCTATGTTTAAAGCCTTGTTGTCCTGCTGCAATTTTTTGTAAAACTTGTGCAGCAAGCTTGAGCAGGGGTTTGTGTCTGGGTTCCATGCATTACACAGTGCTGCTGCTTGAGGACATTGGTTTTGCATCCAATCCCTGGAATCCACACCAAATCTGTCTTAGAAAACACTGGCAGAATCATTCAGTCCTCTCTCTGTCAGGGGGGAAGCTTTGCAAAGGATGGCTTGGACACCCCTCAGGCGGTGTCTGTCTGGACTCGTCCTCTGCCCTGGGCTCATCCTTCACCTTTTAGTATGCAGAGGACTCTTGCTTTTTCCAATCCCTCATCCAAGGTCTCAGCAGCTCACAGGCCTGGGCTTCCATCTGCAGAGTGGAAGTGAAGAGCTTTGCCTTTTGACTCGGGCTTTGTACACAGTGCTTTTGTGTGAGCTTTCTCGATCCTCCCATGAATTCAGTTTCCCCAGGCATGGTGGCACCTTCAATTATTCAGAGAGCTGTCCCTTCTCGAATTCTCCTCTTTCCCCCTTTCCCTTTGTTAGTGTGAGTAAGCAGTTGGTTGCCCTGGGGTATTGTTCCTCTCTGGTGACACAGACTGCCTGTGGAAGGAGCCTGGACATTGTTCCCAGGTGCCTTGGCTACCTGCATCAATTAGGAACAGCTCTTTGAGGTAGGGCGTGGCCTCCTGATGGAGATGAGCTGTATGTGGGTGGAGCAGCCACGGCTGTGGCTGTGGAGTGGTAAAAAGGCAAGCAGAGACCTGGGCCGTAAATTATTCTCTGTATGTTACTGGACACAAGTCTTTGTTATTTTAATAAAAAGTCAAACACGGTGTAATAAACATCAGTACAGAGGATTTTCTTTTTCACCCTCCAGGTGTTCCAAACACTATAATTTATAGGCTTTTAAACTTATTAATTCTGTGTCTAAGTAAGTGGAAACTTGGAAAGACGAGAAAAGAGAAAATATATTTTCACCACAAAAAACTGCTGATTGTGAGGGCTCTGCTATTTGTTTTTGTGAAACAGATGTGTAGATAAGGCTGCCCTTGAACTCAAAGATTCTCTTGCTTCTCCCAGGTGCTTAAACTAAAGGTGTTTGTCACCATTCTGAGCATAGAAGTTATGCTCTAAAAAATTATTTTGGAGGCAGTTTCGTGTAGCTCAAGCTGCCCTCAAGTTTGTTGTGTGGGAGAGTTTGACCAGGAGCTCCCAGTCCTCATGTCCTTCCCTTAGTGGGTATGTGCTGCCATGTCTGGCCCAGGGCTTTTGCATGCTAGACAAGCACTGTTCCAATGAACTACACACCTCTTAAATGTGCTCTTGTGTTGATCAGGCTGGCCTTGAATTCAAGATCCTCCAGTCTCTTCAGGGATTGTAGGGGTGAGCCACTGTATCCAGCTTTATACAGGAACTAGCTTTGGCTTCTCTTAGGCAGTAAGGACAGGGTTAGGATGATGAACTAATTATTCATGAAACACAGGTGACCTCTGAAACTGTGGACTGTTTGGGCACCTGATATGCAGATGACCTGTCTCCTAGTAATTCCCACCATAAAACCTATAAAAGCCCACTGGGCAGGGTAGCTGGACAGTAGGCCTCCCTTGGAGCCCTTCCCACTCTTGGGAATTTTCCCTCTCGGTTTCCTTAATAAAACTGCCAATCACTCTGCTCACTTGGTGTTCCTGTTTCTTATTCTCCGATGTGAAACAACAAGCCTGGAAGCTGTGCCCTGGCTTCCTGAGGTAAGCCCATCGAGAGACAGACTCCATCTTAGGTGCGGAATTCTGCTTTTATGTCCTTTAGCATGAAGCCTAAAGTATTCTTGTTCAGTTTAGATTTTAGATCAGTGGACCATTTGTGATGGTCAGAAAATAGTATCTTCTTACATTCTACACTGTTGTCATAATTATGTTAGCTAAACCTTTATTATCATTCAGGAACATGACAGAATTGTTGGTTTAAGGAAGTCTAAGCCAGGCGGTGGTGGGCACGCCTTTAATCTCAGCACTCAGGAGGCAGAGGCAGGTGGATCTCTGGAGTTTGAAGCCAGCCTGGTCTATACAGTGAGTTCCAGAACAGCCAGGGCTACACAGAAACTGTCTCTAAAATAAATTTTAAAAAGCCTAACTTGTCTTATTCTGAAAGTACCTGAGTTTTCACTCTGGTGTTCCACTACCCTGTTATATCCACAGCTCTTGGAAAGTTCTGAAATAAAGTATTTGGATGGAAACTTTTATATATTATATATATTGTCTGTGAGAGAGTGCCCTGAGAGGTCAGAGCCTTTGGAGCTGGAGTTACTGGCATTTGTGAGTCACCTGATGTGCTAGGAGCCCAACTTCAGTCCTCTCAGAGAGAGGAAGTGCTCTTAGCCATTGAAGCATTCCACCCCATCCCTTCCTCCCTCCCTACCCCACCCTACCTCTTCCCAACCCCCCACCCACCCCCACCTTCCCACTCCCGTCTCTTCAGTCTCTTCAGTTCCTCCAATAGGATTTCCGTTTTGTAGTTTCCTTAGAGGAGCTCTACATCTCTTCCGACTTGACTCACTGAAGGTTCCCGGCTGAGGAAGACTAGAAACGACAGGTTACCCCTCCCACCCCATCAAACCCAGGGCTCCAGTGGGCAGCCAGAGCTCCACTCCTGAGCCATGAGACACAGCCACAGGATACTCCATAATTTACAGTGTACTGCCTATGTTTGTTTCTTTTTGACCCCAAGACTGGCCTCTAAATTTGGGTAGTGGAGGCTGGCACTGAACTCCTGATCCCCCTGCCTATACCGCCTGAGAGCTGGCAGGAGCCACCGCATCTGCCCTCTAGGAATTGTATGTAAAAGCATTTAATTTTTAAAACAAACACTTGGTTTTCTTCATATCCTCAGAGTAATGATAGGGCCGTTTTCTGCTTTGTAATTTCCTTGATTCTAGACTGGCAGCACACACTGGGTCTGCTTCCCTGGTTAATGAGGGAAGGATCACACTGTTAAGTACCCAAGTGGTGTTCAGGTCTGTGATTCAAGCGCTCCCTAAGCAAGAGGCAGGCTGAGCTCTGAGTGTGAAGCAGTCTGGTCGTAGATAGGTAGTGAGTTCTAGGTCAGCTGGGAATGTCATAGGGACTTAAAGGTGTCCCTATGACATTTTTCTCCTGCCCTTCCTCCCAAGTGCTGAATGGTAGGCCTGAGTTACTGTGCCACTTCTTATGTGCTGCTGGGATTTGAACCCAGGACTTTATGCATGGTGGACAAGCACTTTACCAATCGACTACAGACCCATCCTTTTTTTTTTTTTTTTTTTTTTCGAGACAGGGTTTCTCTGTGTAGTCCTGGCTGTCCTGGAGCTCACTCTGGAGACCAGGCTGGCCTCGAACTCAGAAATCCGCCTGCCTCTGCCTCCCAAGTGCTGGGATTAAAGGCGTGCGCCACCAACGCCCGGCAAGACCCATCCTTTTTTGAGGCCTGGTATGTCTGACCTGGACCTCTCACTGTGTACTAAGGTGGCCTGGAGCTCACAAAGACTGAGCTGCTTCTGCCTCTCGAGCTAGGATTAAAACTGCTTGCCGCCAAGAAAAGAATTGCTAGGTGTGGTGGGATATCAGAGAGGCAAGAACATCTTAAGTTCAAGGTCAAGAGCACCTAGTGGGTTCAGAGCCAGCCTGGGCTACAAGAAACCTGTCTCCAAAAGAAGAGGCCCCTGGTAAGAGTAAAGTGGCATCTCGCTCTGGTTTAGCTTACGTTTCCCGGGTAACACTCAGCATCTCCTGTGTTGGCCGGCCACTGTAACACTGTGAGTATTGTTAAACCTTTTGGTTGTTGTTGTTTTTCCAGACAGGATTTCTCTGTGCAGCCCTGGCTGTCCTGGAACTCACTCTGTAGACCAGGCTGGCCTCGAACTCAGAAATCCAGCTGCCTCTGCCTCCCAGAGTGCTGGGATTACAGGTGTGCGCCACCACCTCCCAGCCTGTGAGCACTTATGATGAACAGGCCAAGCCATATTGTCCAAGAGTTCTGCTTTACTTCCTTCAGTAGGACTGAAATGTAACTCAACATTTTAACATTTCCTACTATATTTTTTATGTGAGAGACAGTACAGTTTCTGGGTTAAACAAATACAGTGAGATTTGGAAAATACCGGTTTGCCTGTTTCCCAAACAGTAAGTCCTTTAACCCTGAGTCACCTCTTTAGCACTCTCTAGATTTCTTTCTTTTTATTTATTTGTATGCGTATATATGTCTGATTATGCATGCAGAGGCAGAAGAGGAAACCAGATCCCCTGGAGCTGGGAGTTACCAGCAGTTGTGAGCCCCCTGCATGGGTGACGGGAACTGAACTCCTCAGGTCCTCTGGAGCAACAGTGCACGCTTGTATCCACTGAGCCACCTCCAGCTCCACCATTCACCAGTGTGACACTAGGTTCTCAGAAAACATTTGTCAAGCATTTGTCTTGCATCATGAACCTGTTTCCTGTCCCTCAAGCACATTTCCAGCATAGACTGCTCAGGACTGGCTTCTCTGTACCTGCTCTGTGCTGGCCCCAGACCTCTCATTCAGAATCAAGTTCCTTTTTTTTTTTTTTTGGTTTTTCAAGACAGAGTTTCTCTGTATAGTTCCGGCTGTCCTGGAACTCACTCTGTAGACCAGGCTGGCCTCAAACTCAGAAATCCGCCTGCCTCTGCCTCCCAAGTGCTGAGATTAAAGGTGTGCGCCACCCCTGTGCTGTGGTGCTGCTGGACACTGTTGTAGCCCCACCACCCGGTGCTCTAGAAGGACTTGCTGGCAAGTGGAAGGGGAGTGAAGAGGAGTCCATCTGAGACGCTGAGTGTTCCCTCTTGCTCATGTACGTTGGATGCTTTCTCTACTAGTAACCTTCAAGGCAAAGGACTCGAGATTCAAACAAGAATATTATAGATCTATTAAAATGCTGATTGTGATCAAAAGTATGAATCATAGCAGTTTCAGAGTCATCATGTGCACTGAACTCAGATGCTGGCTGGCTCTGTGGGGACAGGCTTGTGGGCTGTTGACAGGTGGGAGGTATCCCTCCCTCCTTCCGGTTTAGGATTCAAGATTTTTTTTTTTTTTTTTTTTTTTTTTGGAGACAGGGTTTCTCTGTGTAGTCCTGGCTGTCCTGGAACTCACTCTGTAGACCAGGCTGGCCTTGAACTCAGAAATCCGCCTGCCTCTGCCTCCCAAGTGCTGGGATTACAAGCGTGAGCCACCACGCCCGGCTCAAGATGGCTTTTAACCGTACTTTGAAATCGCAGTAAAGCACAGAGCATGTTCAGTGTATGAAACTGTGATACTGCACATCTCAAGTGGATGCAGTAGTGCTTTGTTTGATCCTTAAGCTCCAGTCTTTTCGGTAAAATAATCGGTAAGCATAAGGTAGGGCAGCAGCCTGCCCTGGCTTAGACCACCAGCTGCTGTGGGCATCATTTCTACTTCAGTTGATATCCCATGTTTCAGTGCTTTCAGGCTTGTCTTTGGGACTCAGACATGCTGCCTGTCTCCCCTCTAAGTTTGTTGATAGTTAAGGTTCAAACTGGCCTGGAAGTCATGGCAATTCTCTTGCCTCAGAATCTAGAGTGATGTAATTATAGATGTACCTCACCATGCCTAGCCCAAAGTTTGCTTCAGGAGACAATTTCTGCTTCAGATCTGGAGTTCCCCATTGTGCATCTTTGAAGGAGAGTGAAGAGCCACGCCCATTATGAGGTCTCACACCCATGTGGGCAGCCTATCCCTCAGTGAATCCAGTGCCCCATGCCCCATATTAGTGAGCTCAAGATAGGAAGAGTTCCATTTCATTGCAGCAAGGCTAGGGCCCATCGTGGTGTTATCTGCAGGGGCTGCTGGGTCCCCTCACCGCAAGGCTGGGCTACCAGGGCAAGCCTGTGAGAAGTGGGAGGGGGTCAAATGTTGGCTGGCATTCCTTGTTTTGTTGTTGAGCTGGTGAGCCTGGCTTCTTTTCACTCTGGTTTAAAGTATTAGGAATATTAAGATTTGTAGGAATTAGAATATTTGGATTTGTTTGAATTTCACTTGGCAGTAGGGAAGATTAACTGGAGTTTAAGAGCTACTTTGGAGTCAAGCTAATTTGTTTCCTTAGTAATTACTTTATTATAGAAAACTTCAAAGCTTCAATAAAGTCAGTAGCATAGTCCAGGACATGATTAGGGACCTTATCATGAAACAAAGTGGAAGGGTCAGAAGAGCCCCCTCTGCCCCAGCAGAAAGCAGAACACAAATCTGGTGTCTGCTTGCCTGTAACCTGGACTTTGGAAGCTTTGAGAGCCTGGCTTCGTATGGCCTGCCCACTCAGGTGCTTGTCTGTGAAAAAGGATGACAGGCAGTGGGCACGCCCACAGGGAGGACTGAGATATCTAGTGTGTGTGTGCTTGAAATCCGGCACCAGTTCAGACAAGTGTCCCCTTCCTGTCCCTATGCCCTAGCTACCATACCCAAAGGGAAGAGGGATGGATGGGTGAGGGGAAAGCTTCCTGCCTTCCTATGGATTAGAATCTATAGTGAATGGTGCACACAGGGCCTGAAGCTCTTGATCTCAGTGAAATTCCCACCTCAGTCCTTCACTTAAATCTTTGCAATGTAGAGATTCTACAGGGGCTGTGTCTTCCAGGCTGTGGCAAACCTGAAGAGAGGCACAGCTTGGAGTATATACAGCACCAGCGTGCTGGCAAGCCCTTGGCCTTTTCTCTGAGAAGCTGTTGCTAATTTCTGAGGTGCTTAATTTATAGTAGCCTAGGGTAGGGCCAAGTCGGCTTGCAAGGGGAAAGGCCTGCCAGCGCACCTGCTCCGCTGGCTCCCGCCCTTGTGGTTTCTGCTCACGATCCTTGCCCGGTGGCTACCAGTTAAACACAGATCTAATTTTAGTGTTCTTAGCTCTGGTAACCTGTTAGTGTTAATTAAGACAGTAAAGCAGGTGGCGTGGTCAGAGCTGAGGGTTCAGGTATGAACTGTGTGTTGGAAGAAGACTTTTCATTGGATTGTGACGCTTGCCAGCAGATTGCTGATGTAAGCTGTAATCAGACATGGAACGTTTTGGAGTGATTCATGTTTGATTAGGTTTTAACATGTTGCCATTCTTGTTCTGTTGTAACAATTTTTTTTTTAATCTATTTATTATATGTAAGTACACTGTAGCTGTCTTCAGACACACCAGAAGCGGGTGTCAGATTTCATTACGGATGGTTGTGAGCTGCCATGTGGTTGCTGGGATTTGAACTCAGGACCTTCAGAAGAGCAGTTAGTGCTCTTAAGCCATCTCTCCAGCTCCGCAACAATAATTTTTAAACCATTAAGTCAACTTTTAAGAGTAGTTAAGGGAAGTGACACTAATTTATTCATAATCATCTCTGTTGCTTTGTTAATTTATGTTTTCTATGAACACAGCTACTTGAGAAGGCTGAGGGGTGAAGAAGGGCAGCAAGCGAGGCAGGGCTGGGTTTCTAAAGCATACTACAGTCTGTGTGTGTGTGTGTGTGCGCGTGCGCACGCGCCTGTTTAATTCATTCCTCCTATTGAAAACGTTGAGAATTTCAGATTCCACTGAATGGCGTGGCGCTCTGGGGTTAGATTAATGTGCAAGTGTAACAGTAGTCTGCCTCTGGCGCCCAACGGCTGGGATGACAGGTGTATGCCATCTTAACTAGTCTTGCTTGAAATGGGCATTCTGTTTTGGTCACCCGGCCTCGGTAATTCCCCAGGACATCTCCAGTTCTTGAGTTCACAAGCTCCTTCTGCCTCCACTTCCTGTCTGTGTGAAGGCATGAGCCACTGTGACTGAACATGCTTGGGGGTGTGTGAAGGCATGAGCCACTGTGACTGAACATGCTTGGGTGTGTGAAGGCATGAGCCACTGTGACTGAACATGCTTGGGGGTGTTATAGTCTTTCCTGTGTCTCTAGGTGACCTGGATGTTTTGATTGCTTCCTGTGGCCTGTTCACTTTTAGTTACCTAGAAGTAACAAAGAAACCATTTAGCCCACGCCTTTTCAAAGAGCCTTACATGGTGTGAGAAGCTGTCTTGTTTGTCCCTAGGTTGCCTTGTGGCCTCTCTGTTCCTTGTCAGTCTACCTTCCTGATACCTGCTTGCTGTGAGACCCTCCATGAGTGTTTGTATCTGTCACCCAGGGACAGCCCGGGTCCCAGAGGTTACAGGGAATTTCCCACCAGGGTTTCCCCTCTGACTTGCATGGGGTAGAGCTGCTACAGAATTTCATTGTCTCCCCCCTTCCCACCCCGACTCTGCGGTCTCTGTTGATGAGACTGAACCCCGACTCTGCGGTCTCTGTTGATGAGACTGAACCGGATGTTAACCCAGTGCAGTGCTTTAGTCGCTGGGTTTGAGCCTTTTGATTAGAAAGAAGTCTAAACTCTGGAAAAACAAAAGCAGATGTGATGCTGCAGTGTGTAGAAGCGCTGGCACTGGCTTGCTGTGCCCTCTAATAAGCCCTGACTGCATTCTGCGGAGCCCAGATAGCCCTGTGCTGTCCGTCCAAGCCCATTTCCTGTGCGGAGAAAGCAGCTTTGAAGTGAGAGGAGCAGAACTTCCTAACGTGTCTGGAAACGGCCGAAATGAGTCTTACAGCACACTTCCTGGCTTGCTCTTTAAGAGTCCTAATGACTGGAGCGCCATATAGTGTCTCCAGCTCCACTCTGTCATGGCCTTGTGACCAGGTAACCTGCCAGCCATCCTGTGGTTGGGGGGTATTTTCCAGGGCAAGGATTGATTGCTCTTGTGTCTTTGTCCCCCTTCAGGAACTTGGCAGTCCGTCCTCAGTGCCAGTGGGTGATGGTGGTGATGTCAGATGGGTGTGGGTAAGGCAGAGGCTTTGATGTGACTAGAAACAGCACACTGCACATACCTGCTATCTAGAATAAAGTCTTCAGTAAGCAAATAGAAGAAAAGCTTGGCAGGTGAGAACACACTGAAGACAGAAAGTGAAACTGTAGAGCACAACTCTAAACAGGCTAGCCACTGTCCAGCTCCTGGAGCAGCTGCAGTGCCAGGCATTTGTGGCTGGGAGAGCCTGGTTGGGTAAATTGGGTAGGAAGGACATGGATGTGCCCGAAGAGGAGGATGCTAAAATCATCCACATGGGGGTTATTTCAGGTCAACTAGTGCCTTCAGCTTCCCCTTCGCCTCAGTAGCCATTAGTTATTTTGGAATAAAAAACAATATTTTCAGAACTAGCATAATGGCTCAAAGGTGCTTACCCCTTATGTATATAACAATGTAACCGAAGATAATAATAATAAATAAAAAGGCCAATAATCTGCTGTGAAATTTTGGGAACAAAACAAAGCATGAACTCTAGAAAACTCACATTGATATTTTGATGCTCTTTTTGACTTTTTATTTTGGTATGCAAATTTAAAACTTTTTTTGCTTAAAATTTTGTGTATGCAGTGTGTGGTTGGCATATAATCGGCCCATCTGCTGCCTCTGTCATATATCACTTTGTGGTGGAAACAGTCAAAATCATCTGTATTTTAGATAGTCCATCAACTGCTGTCTGCCACTGTTACACGTGTAGTTCTCACACAGTGTATGTGTGTGATCTTCCAGGACTGTAATTGCAATTAAGCTTTTGTCCCATGTATGATTGTAGCCTGGCGGTGGTGGCGCACGCCTGTAATCCCAGCACTCGGGAGGCAGAGGCAGGCGGATTTCTGAGTTCGAGGCCAGCCTGGTCTACAGAGTGAGTTCCAGGATAGCCAGGGCTACACAGAGAAAACCTGTCTTGAAACAAAACAAAAAACAAAAAACATGTATGATTGTGCTCCTCGAAGCATCGAAGGCTATTTTCCTCTCAGTTTATGAGCCACTCTGTCCAGCTCTCCATTCCATATGAGGAGACCACGATCCCATCTCTACAGAACCTTAGGGTCAGCTTTGAGCTTCTTCCTGTATGTGATAGCGTGGTAATATCTCCTCTTTGTGAGATTGTTTTCATGGGAATGACTCGTGTCTCCCATCTATATGCTGTCCCAAGAGTGAACAGCATCATACCTCACCCACGTCAAGGAACTCCTGTTGGGACAGCTTGTCATTTGAATCCCTTCCAACCCTCCTCCCATCTATTACATTGTTGGAGTCCACAGGCCCATTCTGCTGATTTATGTTAAACAACGTCACAGCAAAGACAGTGTGTGCTATGGGCTCCGCCCAAGGAGTCCATTCAGCCATTTAGAGAAAACTAAAGATTCTTTCAGCCTAGCTGAGTATTGGGTTTAATGTTAGCAGTTCGTTCCTTGAAGGCCGTAGCCGTAGTCTTGCAGGTAGAAGGGAAGGTGTGTGAACCTTGGCAAACCCACCATTAGGTTAGGCACAAGGTTGTTTCTCTGAACACTGTACTGATGACAAGGAGCAGGCGCCTCTCTGGGAGCATCAAGACGGGGAGGAAAAGCAGGTTTGCCAAGTCAGTTTTCTGGTTTTCTCCAAACTTCAGTCTGTGTATTTTCCGTGGATTTTTTTCTTCTACTTTGACTTCTACTTTGATAAATCATCCCTTTCCCCTATATAGTCCACTATTAAAGTAAATCTACTTCTAATTTGAGTTTGAATTCTAGATTGTATGCATATATGCATATATGTATGTTTGTATTTTTGTGATAGGATCTCATATATCCCAGACTGGCCTCAATCTCACCGTGTAGCCAAGGATAAACACTTACTTTATTATATGTGTGTATCCAAGGAAATGTCATGTGTGCATGGGTGTTCACAGGCTAGAAGAGGTGTTAGATCCCTTGGAGCTGAAGTTACTGGTGGTTTTGAGCCTTCTGATGTAAGTGATGGGAACTGCGCCTCCAACTGGGAGAATAACCTTTAACCCTGGCCCTCCTGCCTCACCTCCCCTGTTCTGCCACCAAGCCCAGTTTACAGTCCTGTAGGTGGAACCTAGGGCCTCATAAAAATGCCAGCCATGGCATTTAACTCATGTTCCCAGTAGCACTCTCTTCTGGGGCAGTGGGGGAGGTGAGACAGGGTTTCTTTGTGTAGCTCTAGTTGTCCTGGAACACGGTCTGTAGACCAGGCCGGCCTCAAACGGACAGAGATCACCTGCTTCTGCCTCCTGAATGCTGGGACTAAAGGCCTGCACTACCATGCCTGGCTTGTGTCACTGTGTTTTAACATTAATTTTTGGTTAGCTTGTGTGTACAGGTACGGACATACCACGCCACAGGTGCAGAGGTCAGAAGACAATTCTCCTTTATCGTGAGCTCCAGGGACTGGACTCAGGTCTTCAGCCTGGGCAGTGAGTTCATTTCACTGGCATTGCTTGTTTGCTACAAAGCCCAGACTGGTCTAGAACATTCTACTCTCCTGCCTTAACTTCTTTTATAGAACTCTTTTTCCTTCCTTCCTTCCTTCCTTCCTTCCTTCCTTCCTTCCTTCCTTCCTCTCCTTTTCCTCTCCTCTCCTCTCCTCTCCTCTCCTCTCCTCTCCTCTCCTCTCCTCTCCTTTTCCTCTCCTCTCCTCTCCTCTCCTCTCCTCTCCTCTCCTCTCCTCTCCTCTCCTCTCCTCTCCTCTCCTCTCCTCTCCTCTCCTCTCCTCTCCTCTCCTCTCCCCTCCCCTCCCCTCCCCTCCCCTCCCCTCCCCTCCTCTCCCCTCCCCTCCCCTCCCCTCCCCTCCCCTCCCCTCCCCTTTTTTTCGAGACAGGGTTTCTCTGTGAAGTCCTGGCTGTCCTGGAACTCACTCTGTAGACCAGGCTGGCCTCGAACTCAGAAATTCGCCTGCCTCTGCCTCCCAAGTGCTGGGATTAAAGGCGTGTGCCACCACCGCCTGGAACTATTTTTCTTTTTTATCAACTAATTGTCTAAAGAATCTTGTTGTAAGAATGGAAAGCTGACTGGCAGCCGCTAAGATGCCCCCAGGGTGAGGTTTTGTCAGGTTCCTTCTGTTCTGGTTTGCTGGCACCTTCTGGTGGCCCTGCAACTGCCAACAGAGGGCCAGTTCCCGACACTCTGCCTGTCCCTGAAGCGTCTATGGAACCCTCCTGTCCCTTTTGTCTGTTTCTTCAGACCTGAGATGCTGTCACAGGTCTGCAAGACTCTTTGCTGTCATTAATGGTTTTGGTCCTGTGCCAGGGTATGTAGCACTTTTTTAGCCTTCTTCCGGGTACCTGGAATTGGCTGAAGTCCCAGGGCGGAGCAGCTGCAGTGTGTTGTCTCACCCCTGGGATTCTCCTTCAGAAGTCCGGCTCTCTGCCGGTGTTAGCCTTGGCAGCTCTCCAAAGTCCGTAGTTTTTTCCCTGGTGGGTTGTACTCTCTGAGGAGGGTCTGGTCTGTCACAGGTCCTCAGTCATCCCTGAAGCAGAGTCTTTACCTGCAAGTCTTTACCCAGTGGAACCTGGGAAGAGCCTCCACAATGGAGACAGCTCGCAGCACTGTGGGAGCTTTCCGAGTCCTCACGCAGCTCCTCATCGCAGTCCTTGGCCTGCAGCAAAGGAGCTGCTGGGGAGTTGCTCGGTTCCCAACCAGCGATAAAACAGCCTTTCTGTGAGGACGCTTTCAGGAGTCTGTTCTCTCCTTCAGCCTGGGGCAGGGAGGTTGAACTCAGCTGCCCTCGTTCAGGACTGACAGCTAGCAGGAGACGCCTGGGTTGCTGCAGACTAAAGCAGTGTGTGCCTGTGACCTGAGAACTTAGCAGTCTCAAGGTGCTGGGGGCATGCTTGGGTCAGGGGCTGGCATTGATCTTCCTTGTGCCTCCTGTGTCCACCTCAGTCTCGTGCATGAACCGGATACCTGACGCTGGCCCAGGGATCAGTGCAGAGAATGTAAACAGATAGCATTGGAATCCAAGAGGGATGACAGAAAGAAGTCAGAATTAGGGCTAAAATTAAGAACTGGAAGACAGAAAGGATTTGAACAGGTCTGGGGAATGTTGGGAGAGGGGCTGGAAGGGAGGGAGAGATCAGAACAACAGCGGGCCTTCCCGCATGCTGTGACGCTACTGCATGGGTCAGGCGAGGCTGCTTTCTCTTACTCCATAGGTGTTTTCCGGGTTCCAAATTCTGTTTTGACCAAAGGTGTCATTAGCAATGCATAGCTCCCTTGGTGGTCCTCTGGCCCCATGTAGTCAGAGATCCGGGATGAGAACTGTCAGCACGGTACAGACTGATCACTTTCATGCATGTTTTGGCTGGAAGCATGTGGGGTTTTTTGTATTCCCAGCAGACTAAGGCTTCACAAACCCAGCCTGGTGGCACATACCTATAATCCCAGCTCTCAGGTCACAGACACACTCATTTACTCTCTCAGGTCTGCAGCAGGACCATTCAGAGTCCAAGGTTTTGTTTGTTTTGTTTTGTTTTGTTTTCTTGGCTACATTTGAAGTTCAAGTCCAGCCTGGGTTATATGAAACTGTGTCTCAAAAAGCTTTAAAAAATGATGCAGTTTCTAGGAGATCTGAGAACTTCGTTGACCGGCATTTGATTTCTGAGTTGGCTGCTGTTATTGTCTGACTTGTGTAGTATGGTGTGAACATGACTTTCCTGAGTTTCCAGTTTGTTCAATAAAATCACAGATTGTTTCACACTGTCCTTATGAGAGACGAGCAGATCTCTGTCTCCCCATTGCTGTACAATAGGTATGTATTCCCGGGAGGGAATTGGGCTTAGGTCTTCATGCTTACACAATAAGAATCCGAGGACAGCTTTTAGGAGCCCACTCTCTTTCAGCCTGGGACCTAGGGATTGAACTCGGCTTCACAGCTTGTGAGTCAGACTTCCTACCCAGCCCTAGCTGGCCTGTCCTGATGTAAAAGCTGAGGTTAACATAGGAAGTTAAACACTCCATCCAAAACAGGGTCCCTGGGTCTCAGCACTGTTGGTATTCCAGGTAGGAGGATGTCTGTAGCCCAGGTTGGCTTTGCACTTGTGGCAGTCCTCCTGTGGTAGCCACTAGAATGCTGAGATTACAGGTGTGAGCCATCATGTCTGTGTCTGGCTTCTGTTGTGATTTTAGTTGTTTAGTTTTGAGACAGTCGTCTTCTGTAGCTCTGGCTGTCCTGGAGCTCTCTATGTAGACTGTGTGAGTAGTGCTCATGTCTGCTGATTTCCCTTACTAATCTAAGGGACTATTGCTTTTTTCATTGTGTAGGTGGGGAGGTTGTCAGTGAGCTTAAATGACTTGCCAGATTGCCCCGTTAGCTTGAAGCAAAGCCAGTGTTTAGGTCCAGGTCTCCTTTTGGAGGCCAGACTTACGGTGTGCATATTAATGCCTTTGGAGTACTGTTGCTTACTGAAGTGGACACTCAAACGTTGATGACTAAAAGATGCTAAGAAATCAGAATAGGGACTGCTGATGAGCCCAGTTAAACATGCATGGCTTAGATCCTTGGCACTGCATAGACTTGGTCCTCAGTACTGCATAGACTTGGTGTGGTGGTAAATGCTTGTAATCCCAGGACAAGGTAGGAAGAGACAGGGAAACAGAAATTCATCCTCACCTATATATCAGGTTTAAGGCCGGCCTAGCCTAGGCTACATGAGACCCTACCTAATAAATAATAACAGTAATATTAAGAACAACAACAACAATAACAGGATACAAAAAGCAATTCCTCAGAGGCTAGATCCAGGTTCTCTGAAGAGCAGCTACTACTTCTAACCTCTGAGCCTTTCAGTCCCAAGGTTTATTTAGTTCACAGGGTTTTTTTTTTTTGTTTGTTTGTTTGTTCATTTGGGTTTGGTGATAGTACTTGGGTTTGAACCCAGGGCCTCCTAGGTCCTGGTTAAGCACTCTGCTGTGCTGCCTCGCAGCCTGACTGAGTGCCCTGCCACATAGTCCCAGTCTCCCGTTTGCCTGCCTGCTGGCAGTGGCATTGTGACCACATGCCATGGAAAACCTGACTCTGAGACTCTGGACTGCAGTACAGGCCAGCACAGAACGCTCAAACAGGACCAGGACACTTGTTTGTCTAGGCAGCATTTAGCTTGTCTGAGACCTGCATGTTGGAGTAGCAGGGCAGATGAAGATTAATGTTCAGTCTCATATCAGGACTAGCAGTTTCACAAAAGTCCTGTTCAGGTTTTTAAAGGGTGGAAAAGAAAGCTAGAGGCAAGGGGTCATTTTAAAAATGAAACTGGGCCAAGCCACACACCTTTAATTCCAGCACTGGGAAGGCAGAAGCAGGCAGGCCTCTTGAGTTCGAGGTTAGCCTGGTCTACAGAGTTGCAAGACAGCTTAGACTGCATAGTGAGACCCTGTCTGCACATGCATGTGCGCGTATACATACACACACACACACACACACACACACACACACACACACAGAGTGCAAATGGAGCAGGGCCTAGACTACTGTCCAAGAGACAGTCTGGTCAATCCCATAATCCATTGAGTCATCCCAGCATTTCTAAGGTAGCTATGGAGGGGGAGGGCAAGAAAGATGAGGTGTCCTTTGTTCCATTGTAGTCTCTGCCTCTAGCCTTGGTCTTTGCATAGAAAGCATGGAGTCAGATTATCTGTCCAGGAGATTGGAAGGGCTCTGCTTGGGCTTCCAGACTCTTTCTACCATTGTCACAGCATCAACAGTGCTCACAGTGAGGTAGACAGACAGGCAGATAGGTGGTCAAGGCTCTCCAAGGCTTAGCAGCCCCTATAATAATTGCTTTTGTCCTGTTTCCAAAAAGCCTCTTTTATCAAGGTTAGACAAAACTGAAGTCTTACTTAACTTTCTGCGTTGCTAAGATGTGTGCAGGAGGGAGGTCTGGGAAGCCCTGCCACAGCCCTAGCTGGCTCCTGGGCTCAGTGGTGCTGATGTTACTGTGTGGGCTGATTGTCTTCTTAAAGCTCGTGGTTCCTTACAAGCTTGTCCTTTAGAGAGCACCCACAGCAGAGGGTGTACCTCAGAAGCCATGGCTCCCGCTTGTCTGATAGCCGCTGCGGGACTGCTCTGAGCTCCTGGGACAGTGTAGGGACAAAGGGAGGGGCTCCCACTCTGCTGCTCCTCTGTGACCCTCCATCTCTGCTTGACCCAGGGCTCTTCTCTTGCGTCCTTGCTGGCCTATGCCAGCCTTGGGGCAATCATCACTGAGCTGCCCCGGCCCTTCTTTCTCATGATGCTGGAATCAAACCCTCATACACAAGAAACAGGCGCTGAGCTCCACTCGCAGCTCTGATGTTCATCTTGGTTAGTTTATACCCCTGGTCTGTAATTCATGGTGTACTTGGAAGGCTGGAATGGGCTAAGACTGCCTAGAGCTGTCTTGTCTTGGAGCAGAGTTAGCTCAGTCCTCGGCATAGCCTAACTTCATCCCTGCCTGTGCTGCGGCTCCCAGCGTCAGACATGTTCTCACTCACACAGGGAGCACCGATGTCTTGCTGGGAACATCATTTTCCTGAGTGTGTTTGTTCTCACTGCAGATTAGCAAGATGCTTCCAGAAAGCTTGTTTAGAGGAGTGTCTGGGGTAGGCTGTTGTGGTTGGAACACACAACATTGTATTGTTTTGTTGAGACAGACTTCTGCTGTGTAGTCCAGGCTGGGCTTTATTTAGCATGTCAGCTCCTTTGTCAGCCCTTGAGTGTCAGGATTATAGGTGTGAAAACACTGGCACACCTGTTTGTGTTATAATCCCCAAAGGGTTTGGCATTTGCCCTTCAGTAAACAGCTGTTCTGTGGGAGGGCTACAGAGGTATGCAGAGTATGTATGGAACTGGGTTTGACTTAAAGCATAGTAGACATAGACTCTAAGGCTCTAGAAGGGCCTGTGGGTGTTTGAATTCAGGAATGATATAGGATAGCCTCGAGGCAGCTTAATACGTGAGGGGTTACCCCACCTTCAGAGGTCTTCCAGGTGGCAGAATGGAGCCCACAGCCACCAACTCCTGACATTGAACCAAGAGGCTCAGCTGACCTGCCTGCCTGTCTGCCTCCTTCTTTATTCTGTATGGGTATTTTGCATGAATCTATGTCTGTGTACCATGTGGACCTCTGGTACCCAAAGACCAGCAGAGGATGTTGGGTGCCCTGGAACTGGGACTGTAGATGGTTAAGAACCTTGTGGGTGCTGGCAACTGAACCTCAGACTTTGGAGGAGCAGCCAGTGCTCTTAACTGCTGAATCATCTCCAGGTCCAGCTCTGGCTGACTTTAAAGATGAGTCAGGAGGGAAAGACAAGGCAAGAAGAGAAACTAAGCATCAAGTAGCCATGTGTTATGTATGTGTGTGCGCATGTGCTTGAAAATGGATAGAGGAGCTTCAAGCTCCTTGGTTGCTGCCCACCTTATTTTTGAGACAGGGAGGTCCTCTCGCTGGCCTGGAGTCCCCAGGTAGGCTAGTGAGGGAACTGCGCTCTGCCTCCCCGGCTCTAGGTAGCAGGTGCATGCCAGTACCCAGCTTTTTTTTTTTTTTTTTTTTTTTTTTTTTTTCTGAGACAGGGTTTCTCTGTGTAGTCTTGGCTGTCCTGGAACTCACTCTGTAGACCAGGCTGGCCTCAAACTCAGAAATCTGCCTGCCTCTGCCTCCCAAGTGCTGGGATTAAAGGCGTGCGCCGCCGCCGCCGCCACCACCGCCACCGCCACCACCACCACCACCACCCGGGAGTACCCAGCTTTTTAATGTGAGCACTAGGCACTGAAGTCAGAGTCTGCACTCTTCCCTGCCCCTTAGCCCCTTGTCTATTATTTTATTTCTGGGGAGTTTTTTACATTAATTTATTTATGCATACATGAGGCTCCACTTTTGGGTTCTTTATGGGTTCCCTTTCCTACCACCCTTCTCCACCCTATCCCACCCTTCTAGCCTCCAGACCCCAACCTAGGTAGGAGAGAAAGAAGGCCACAGGGGAAAGGGGATGTCAAGACCCTTAGACTACTTCCTGCTGAATAGGGGCGACAAGTTCCTTGGGGCAAGCTTGACCTTTGCCATTAGGATACCCATTTCTTCTCATCTCCTTGTTCACACCAACTTGACCCACCACAACCAGCGCAGGAGGAAGAGCCGCAGCCCTCTCTGGGCTCTGTCTAGCATTTATATAACCTTTCGAGAGTCTTCAGCATTCCAAACATCATACACTTGCAGAAATGATCTTCAGCTAGCCAAATCATGCCCCTGCTGTAGCATGAGGCAAATCATAGTCAGCTGCTGTGGACAGTCCAAAGCGGCCCCGTATTCCACACCTGGACTAAAACAAAAGCATTCCTATAACCATGCGTATGCCATGGTGTGCTTGTGGAGGTCAGAGGACAACTTGTAGGAATTGACTCCCTCCTACTGTATGGGTTCTGGGGCTCAAACTCATATCCGTAGGCTTGATGGCAAGTTCCTTTACCTGAGGAGTCATCTTGCCAGCCTCATTGGTATTTTGATACAGAGTTTCATGTAGCCAAGGCTGGCCTTGATAAGGACCTTGAACCCTTAAACTTCCCACCTCTACCTGCTACGATGGGATCACCAGCATGTACCACTAGACTCAGCTCAGCATGTAAGTTTTAATCTTCAGACAGGAAAAGAAACTAAAAGCAAGACAGGGTTCCTGCATGCCCAGCCCCTGGTGCTCTGATCTTTTGGCACAGCACAGGCCAGAGTTGCAAATCCAGAATCCCAAGAGGCTATGAGCACCCAGAGATGCTGCTGTCAGACCAGACGGGAAACGCTAATTGGCCTCTGAGTGAGCAGCTGCTGCGGAGCTCCTCCCCTGAGGCATGTACTCCCCCGGCAGTCTTGTTAATACTTAAAAATAAGGTGCCAAATCTATTACAGCCACTGTAATTTAATTTTTGCTGCATTTCTGAGCGATATGATTGCCAGCATGGTATCAGATGGGCTGGGCTTCAACTGACAACCTCTTTGTTCATCCATTTACTAACTTGTTTGTGTGCTTCCTTTCTTACTTGTAATTGCTGTGTGAGAATGCCCTTGCTGAGAGTAACTGGAACACTAACTTGGGGATGAGTAATTGGTGTTTGGGTATGCCTGCAAAGGTGACTTTGGCTGTCCCTCCTCCCCATCCCAATCTGCTTCCAGAGCTAATACTTTGTTGTAGTGACTGTTGCTTTCTGAAAGACCTGCTGTCAGGGCATTGTCTGAGGTTATGACCCTTACAGAGCTGCTTATAGAGTGCTGTGACAGGTGTTGTAGTGGCAAGAGCGGAAATGGTCCAGGCTTTCCCTTTCCCCTCAGGTGTGTGGAGCTTGTGTTCGGGGGCAAGATCCCACTCACTCGCTGGCCTTGAAGGTCTTGCTACAAAGCCAGTGATGATCTTGAGCCCTCAGTCCTATGGACTCTGAACTTGCAGGCGTGCACCCCAGTGCCTAAAGGCTTCATGCACTCTCCTCTAAGTCGTGCCAAACATGAGGACTTGGACCTAAGATTTAGTTTACCTTTAATCATGCATATATGTTTGTGTATGTCATGTGGGGGGTGTACCCCTGGAGGCCAGAAGTGTTAGGCTCTCGAGCTGGAGTTACAGGCGTTTGAGAGTCCGCGGAAGTGAGTGTTGGGGATTGAGCTCTGGTCCTTCCATAAGAGTAATACATGCTCTGAAGCCTTAAGCCATCTCTCTCCAGCCCAATGAATGGCATGGCAGATTCTATAAACCAAACAATGGCTTTGGGGACACGAGATAGTCACCGGATGCCTTAACTTCTTACATAGCCAACTGGGGCCTATATATACCCTTGAATCATGATCCTTGATTCGTTTACAGGACTCTTAGTTTAAATATATTTTGACTTAGGTTTATTTGGCAGTTTAGATATATCTAAAATCAAACTTCTCCTGCAACTGTGTCTTGAGACAGGGTCTCACTATGTGGACCTGAATGGCCCCGAACTCACAGAGATCCACTTGGCTCTGCCTCCCGAGTACTAGGATTAAAAGCAAGCACCAAGCCGGGCGTGGTGGCGCACGCCTGTAGTCCCAGCACTTGGGAGGCAGAGGCAGGCGGATTTCTGAGTTCGAGGCCAGCCTGGTCTACAGAGTGAGTTCTAGGACAGCCGGAACTACACAGAGAAACCCTGTCTCGAAAAACCAAAAAAAAAAAAAAAAAAAAAAAAAAAAAAGCAAGCACCAACTACACCTGTCAACTCTCAGCTCTGTCAGATCACAGGAGAGGCGTGCCACCTATCTTGGGCGGCCTCTGTCTTCTGTATGTTCTGCATTGCTGTCTGGGGCTGCAGGCCAGCATTAGCTGCAGTCTCTTGTCTAGACTGGAGGGAAGCCTCCACCTTCAGACTGCTCTGGAAAGCCTTGTGTGTATGCCTCAGGCCGGGCAGTTTCTGGTTCTTTCTCTGGACTTTTGGCTATTCTGATGAAAACTTGCCTCTGATCGAAAATGTTTGGCAAGTTGGGTGTTAATATAAACTGGGATGATGCCTTCTTAGAAACTGAAACTCTCAAAGAATGGGATAACCCATTAATCTGTTAGGATCCTCTGGGCTAACAGTAATATGATTATAGTATCACCCTCACTAGACACAAATAGAGATGGACAGCCTTCTGACATAGGGTCAGTGCAGAAGCTGAGTCGGAGGATGTTTGGAACCTTAATGAGAAGGTGATGCAGGAAGATGCAAGTTTAAGGCCAGCCTGGGCTGCAGGGGGATGGATCACCTAAGAGAAATAATAGAGAGCAGAAAATTAGTGAAGTTTGACACAGAAGCCTTTGTTATGCAACAGCTTTCCATCGGGGTGGGAAAATGTTTTATCGCAACAAAGAAAATAAATAAATAAATAAATAAATAAATAGCAAGAACAAAAAACCCCCCACAACTCTCTTAATAGCCAGGAGTGGTGGTCGAGACAAAGGCAGGGAGAGCTCTGTGAGTCTGAGACTAGCCTTGTCCAAACAGAGAGTTCCAGGCAATCCAGGTCTCCATAGTATGATCCTGCCTCAGAAAGGAAAGGAAAGGAGAGATGGATGGATAGATTTCCTCATCTCTCCTTTGCTTTCTGTTCTTGCTACCGAATCTGTAAAAGTTCACTGACCCGTGCAGCAGAGACCAGCGTGCACAGAGCGTCTTTGACTCCGAACTCCCTCTACTGTTCTTGTTTGTGTAGAGGTTGCTTTTTAATTTTAAATTACACTTGTCGTTTTGTTTGTGTGTTCTTGTATCTTGGATGTGTGAATACCATGGCCCATAGATGGAGGTCGTGTGGGTCCCAGAGATTCAACTCAGGTGGCCTCACACATGGAGCCATCTCAACTTCCTCGGGCAGCTGTTTAAGCTGTTCAGGATGCATATGCCGGGCTGCTGTGTCTCCTCCGCCTAGACCTCTCTGTGTCTGCGTTCAGTTTCCCTTAGGAGGAAGTTTTGTTTTGTTTTGAGACAGGGTCCCACACAGTCCAGGCTAGCCTCAAACTTGGTGTGTAGCCTTGACTTTCTGGTATATCCCAAGTGCCAAGGTTATAGGTGTGCTCTCGCACCACGCAAAGCCAGAAGTCTACTCCTGTCTGCCGTTTGTGTGGTGTAAGTGCCGCTCTCCAGACAGGGGCGCTGGAACCTTTGTCAGTACTGAGTTATGGTTTTTATAGATAGTTCTGGTTCTGGGAAGCTCTTCTGGGTTTTAAGACAAGGAGACTGACTTGGGGGGATGACTTGAGTGTGGCATCCCTTGTTGACTTTTGTAAGGCTGAGGTCATCCGGGTACCGCAGTGGCAGGTGCCCATCGCAGCACGTGCTGTGGCAGGCTGCAGCCATCTCAAGGGCAAGATGCCTCTTGGTGAAGCAGGCAGGGTCATGGTAGGCATGTCAGCTGGCAAGATCAGAGATAGGAGTGGGCAGTGCCAGCCGTGGGGATGGAAGGGCATCAGGAAAGGTAAGAACTTATGAGCAGGCAGCAGTAGGAACCTGATACCACAGGACAGACCAAGGCTGTACAACTCCAAGGCTGTAGTTGGAGAGAGAGGCTGGGGCAAAAGCCAGACACACAGAGCCTTGCAGGTGGCTACACCTCCCACAGTATCTTCCTATTTATTTCCAGGGTACAGTGGGTGCTGGCCAACTCATGTGTGCGGTTTCCTGTGGCCCAGGGTCCCTTGGCCATGTAGTGTGAGACGAGCGTCTTTGCTGAGCGGCATGTGCCTGGTGTGGGGACTTGGGGCTGGTCAGTACGCTGCTCGGAATTTAAAATTCTTAGTTGAAGTTAGAATTTATATTCCTATCTATGTAGATATACAGAGAACTTGTTCTCATAAACAGCATCTGCAAGAGTGGAGCTGTGGCTGGCCTGCCTGTCCTGGGCTGCCCGGTGAGCTTTGCTTAGGTCTGCGCACATCTAATCGAGTGCCATTTAATAAAGTGATTTTACCACTTTATTTTATCTTTTAATATTTGGAAATAAGTTGACTGGAAACACCTTGTGATGGACTGAGTAGCTTTTGTGTCTGGGATCCGAAGGCCTTGGAGAGCAAAAGGCAGTTTCTTCCGAGTCAACCTAGAGTGAAAGCCTCTGTTTGCCTTTTGTTCTGTGTGATTCCACTTCCAGTTTCCTTAAACACTCGCTAGTGCTCCAAAGCATTTAAAGGATGCAATAGTGCATGCGTGCATATTCTGCAGCCAAAAGTCTCCTTGCATTTTAGAGGAAAGAAATGCAGCTTTTTATTTTTCCTTTCTAAATATCAATCTTTTTTTTTATTTATTTATTGGATATATTCTATATTTACAATTCATTTCCCTTTTTCTGGTTCCCCACCCGCAAAGGTCCCACATGCCCTTTTCCCTCCCCCTGCTCCCTCATCCACCCCCTCCCACCTCACTGTAATCTTTTTCTTGGTTTGTTTGTTTACCTGGTTTTGCTATGCGGGTCTCACTATGGAATGGGATTAAAGGTAGTGGATTACCAGGAATGGCTTTAAAACAAACAAAACCAAAACAAACCAGGGTCCCATGTAGCCCAGGCTAGCTTCAAACACTTATAAAGATGAGGATGACCTTGAATTCCCAGTCCTTTGGACTCAGGTCTCTGCTGAGATTGCAGGCATGAGCCTTTTTGTTTTATTTTGTTTTGTTTTGTTTTTTCGAGAGAGGGTTTCTCTGTGTATCCTGGCTGTCCTGGAACTCACTCTGTAGACCAGGCTGGCCTCGAACTCAGAAATCCGCCTGCCTCTGCCTCTGCCTCCCAAGTGCTGGGATTAAAAGCGTGTGCCACTACCGCCCGGCTAGCCTTTTTTAAAAAAAAAAAAAAAAAAAAAAAAAAAAAAGATTTCTTTGTAGGGGCTGAAGAGATGGCTCAGCAGTTAAGAGCACTGATTCCTCTTTCAGCGGATCTGAGTTCAATTTCCAGCAGCCACATGGTGGTTCACAACCATCTGTAATGGGATCTGATACCCTCTTCTGGTGTGACTGAAGACAGCTACACTGTACTTATAATAATAAAGAAATCTTTGGGCTGGAGCGAGTGGGGCTGGAGCGAGCAGAGGTCCTGAGTTCAATTCCCAGCAACCATATGAAGGCTCACAAACATCTGTACAGCTATAGTGAGCATATATGTGTGTGTGTGTGTGTACATTAAAAATGATTTAAAAATAAATAAATAAATAAATCTCCTGGCATGTTGTGTTGGTGCCCAGCACTGAAGAATACTGGGAATCCATTGGGCATGTGACTAGTAAAAAGATAATATCAGAGAATGACACAAGAATGGTTTGGGGCACTTGGGAGATCTGGACTCCAGAGACAGAGCCCTGTTATGAAATCTTGATTTGCCAGGTCAATTGACTTAGGCAGACTCTGTTCCTGCTGCTCTGACTCAAAGACAACAGCCTGCAAGTCAGTGACCTCAGAGGTCTCACACACAGGCATTAGGAAACTCACTAGTGCAGCAGGAAGCAGGAAGCACACTAACTCCATAGGAAGCCATGGAGAAGCAGAATCAGTGGGTTCACTCTTCCCTGACAACCCAAGTGAGAGCCGTGACTCTGTAATCTCTGGTGGCTAGGGTGTGATTCAGTTATTTAGAGACATGGCTGATGTCAGTCATAGAAGTCAGTGCACTTCGAAAGCATTCCAGCACACTGACATCACATTACTGTCTTTCACAGGTGCACTTTGTCCTCTGTGTTACCCATGTGACAGAGACATCACCCCTGGTGCCTTCCAAAGTATATAGGCCTTGGAGATCAAACAAGTTGTTGGGATTTTTACCCATTTACCCATCACACAAGACTGAGCATTATTGCTGTGTAGACCAGGTTGAACTGAGGGCCATCTTCCTGCTTCTGCAGGGATGGTCAGAAACTCACTGTGTTGTGCAGGTGGCCTCTTCCTGCCTCAGCCTTCAAAGGGCAGCTGTGCAGGAAGGAGCAAGTCCCTGGGGTTGGCTTTGGGTGGAACGCTGGTGTTTAGGTGGGGTGGGGATTTATTTGTTCTGAGTATTTATTAGTTGGCCTACTTGAAGTCTAGTGCTGGACCCTTTCTTCAAGGCCATGGCTTTCAGCGTGGTGCTCATACCCCGAGTGTGGCAGACAGCCCCTACTGTGCTGCGCCTTGCTTCCCGGGCACACTGACTAGTGCACAGGGCTACAGCAAGTCCTCCTTGGTGTGTCTGCTCTTGGTCTTTCTCTTCCTCTTGGGTTCGTTATGTCCCATTATTTTCCTTCCAATCTGGTAGTTTTATGAGGGATTGTTTCTCCAAGTGTTCAAGAGACAACGGCAGGTGGATTAGAATCCAGGAGGAAAGAGGAGATGCCAGCTCTGCCTGGAAATGCCCTGAGTAAGCCACAGCTGCGTGGAAGAGTTTACTTTTCTTATCTGTGTCATGGTTATAAGAGAATCCTCAGTGTAGTCATGGGGCTGGGTAATAATTACAGTGTCATCCATCAGCAAGGCTCATTTGTGCTGAGTGTCACTTTAGCAGCCCACACACGACAGCGGCATTCCACACAGAGCCTGTACTGTGCTGTCTCAACCTCCTCCAACCCCATGCTTTCGCCTGCTTCCACAGAGAAGGCTAAAGTCTGTGGGAGGCATTTGCTCACTACAGTGGGCGCCTCACAGTTGGATATCAAGCTAAAGGTGGCTTTTAACTGCAGTTCACCCAGTGTTGATCAGGACCATGGGGTGGAAAGCACTACTTGTCAATGTGAAGTTCACTCTAATGTCCCAGAGCACTGGGCTTTGTACTGATGAGATTCTGGCTCCACTAACCACATGGCCAGTGCTCCGGAAGTAATTTGGAACAAAACGTGTTCACTGGTATGGAAAAGGGGTCAAGACAATATTTTTCGCATAAAGGCGAAGTTCTGAGTAGGGGTTTAGACTGGAGGTCGTGTGTCTACTTGGACATTAGCTTGGGTGACTAAAAGTTTCTGTATACAGTTCATCTCGGTGACTTGTGCATATAACAGAAGGCTGGGACACTTGTAGGGTTCTGTATACTCTGTCACTGCCTGTCACTTTATGTGAGGCAGAAGGGTGCTTAGCTTCTCTAATAAGATTAAGGGGATTTTGCCTCCAGCAAGCTTAGTAAGAATTAATATCACACTATGGCTGCTTTACAATATTTAACAGATCTCTAGTGACTCTAGTCAAGGAATGGTAGGTTTATTACTAGAAATACCCCAAACAGATGTTCCTCCAGCCGCTTCTGCAGACAATCTGCTGATGTTGCTGGTGACATGTCGGCCAGGGGCTGGCCTGGGGAGGAGCAGGAGCCGTGTGCCGTCTGCTGCGAAGCCTTCTGATGGGGGCGCTTCAGTTGGCAGGTTCGGGGAGCAGATGAGCAGCTTGCTCTCTGCACCTGGACTCTCTGTCAGCATGGGCACCAGTGTTGTCATTGTGGACAGCTGGGTCTGTCCTTAGCACAGCCGAGTTGGAGGCTAAGACACTGGAGGAGGGACACACATGGAAGTGGGGTTGTCTGGAGGGCTGGGGAAAGCTGAGGAAGAAATTGTGTCGAACATCACCGGGTAACATTTTGGAACCAGTCCAAAGTGGAAGTTTCTTTGCAGATGGCAGTGTACTACAGATTGCCTGTCTTCTTGGAAATTACTCTTTCCGGATGGTGTTTGTTAGGTGGTGCTGATCCCAGGCAGGCTGAATCTGGATCTGTGACTGTTTCTCTTTGTTTGGCAATATTTGCCTTCTTGTTCTTTTCATTTTTTTTTCAGGGTTGTGCGAGTTCCTGTGGTTAAACAGAAAAGCTTTAGTGAGTGTGTGTATATGTGAATTTCTTAGTCAAATGACAAGACTCATTCAGGAGACAGTATTCACAAACTATTACTATAACAGGTTGCCAAACAATTTACATTTTAAATTTATTACTTATGAGGGATGGAAGTAATCAAGAGTCAGGTCCCCTACAACCTAAATCTCAGGCATCAAACTCAAGTGGTCAAGATTGACCAGTGCACCTTTATCCAGTGAGTCATCTTGACCCCAAAGCCAGGCCTAAAGGGGGACCCTGAACTGCAGAGGAGTCCAGAGTAGCTGAGCACTAACTAACCAGTACACACATTCGCTTCCCTCTCTCCTGGCCGCCTCACTCTGACCTCCTCAAGGCAGTGGACTAGAAGCAGGGTTGTAAGCGAGGGAAGCCTTTTTGCCTTGGCTTGGGTTTTTTTTGTCAGGGTGTTTTTGTTGTTGTTGTTGTTGTTTTTGTTTTTGTTTTAAATCACAACAGCAGACACGCAGCTGGGACCAGAAGGGAAGGCTGGCATTGGCTTCCCCGAGAACTCTCTGCTGACTGAGTTTGAAGGTTTCTCGAGATTTATGTGTCAGAGAGGGGACCATTGTGGATCCATTGTAGCCACAGTGAAGCGGATGTGTACAGCTAAGTCTAGAAAGCTCCATCTAGTTTTGTGCAGGATGGGAACACTGACGGTCTAGTCTAGCCGTCATAACTGTTTCATGGAAGCCACAGGGTTCCCTGTGACAGTACAGCAGCAGGGTGTTCCATGTAAGAGAAAAAAAAAAAAACAAAAGGGAAAAACAAAACAACTGTAGTTGGGGAGGGTAGCACACACCTAAAATCTCAGTGTTAGGGCTGGGGCCGGAGGGTTGTGAGTTCAAGTCCAGCTGAACTACACAGCCAGTTTAAGGTCAGTCTGGGTTTTTAGGGAGAACCTGTACACTCTTTATTATTATTATTATTATTATTATTATTATTACTATTATTTTGGTTTTGTTTTTTTGTTTTTTGTTTTTGGTTTTTTCGAGACAAGGTTTCTCTGTGTAGCCCTGGCTGTCCTGAACTCACTTTGTAGACCAGGCTGGCCTCGAACTCAGAAATCTGCCTGTCTCTGCCTCCCAAGTGCTGGGATTAAAGGCGTGCGCCACCACCGCCCGGTGAGACCCTGTCTCAAAAGAACCAAAGCAGGGCTGGCTGGGGAGATGCTCCCTGGATAAAGTACTCTGTGACAAGCGTGAGGACCTCAGTTTAGCACCTGCATAAAGGCTTGTGCGTGTAACCCCAGCCCAAGGCAGGGAGAGCTGAGCGTCTTTAGCGCTCACTAGTCAGCCAGGCTTGCCTAATTGGTGAGCTTCAGGCTAGAGAGAAGCTCTGTCTGAAAGGAGGCAGGTGATGCTCTGAGTGAGGATGACACTCAAGGCCCGTCCTCTTGTAGCTTTCACAGGCCTGTGCATACACGCCCCCAGCCCCCACCCATGAAAGAACAGCTTGTTTTTAAGATGCTTTCCAACAGCTGTGTAACAGTTGCATGAACATAGAAAATGCCCCAGAAGCAAGTGAGAGATCTCCTAGGAAGGAGTCTTGTGTTTAACGGATCAACTGTGGCATGCCCTCCTGCATGACCCCGCACTGCAAGGTGAGAGGAAAGGAGGAGCTGGTCTTGTGCGCATGCTTCTCAGAGCTACATCTTCACGATTCGGACGTTCTCCAGCCACAGGAGAACAAACCCTGCACCTGTTCTGCTCTTGGAGGGTCGGGATGAGTGTGTGTATCTTCCAGCACCGAGCCCATTGCATACTGTAGCCTTGGCGCTGAAGCGTTGTCAGTGTGGAGCAGTCTTGTGCTGAGTGCCTGGGGTCTCCACACTGAGGTGCTGTGTCCCATGCCACTCCCACTGCCAGGGTCTCATCAGATCCTGGCTGAGTATAGTGACCAGGCATCCCTTGGGCTCTTGCCGCCTGTTATGTGTGGGGCACAGTGATAATTACAAGGCATGTCAATTGGATACAGCTTGTTAAGCCAGAATTGGCAGCCCAAGGCCATGTGTGCTGAGCAGTGAGGAGTGCCAAGACAGTAAACCTGCACAACAGCCCGAGGCCACGCTGGCGGCCAGCCAAGTGGCAAAGATTCCACCTCAGACACTCGTAGGGGAGACTTGGAAACCACTCCTGTCCCTGTGACAGGGACTGAGTCACGTGGAGTAGTGGCCAGGAAAGAGGATATTACTTCTGGGGTGTGGCTGCCTCCTGTAAACTGACTGAGCAGCCACGCTAGCTCACAGAGAGGGTGACGGGCCCATTTACCACAGTACATCTTAGTTTACCCAGCTTACCGAGAGCACTCTGCCTGTGCGCGCCTTACTGCCTTGGGTGTTGGTGGATGGATGGGCAGGACACCTTACTCCCGTCATTCTATACAGACTTCAGTGCTGGGTGGGGGTGGGGAAGAGTGGCCTGTGGCTTCATTCTGAGTGAGGAGCAGGTTTCAGGTGGACGCTTGCTGAGAGCAAGCCGAGGCCTTTGAAAGGGTTACCAGGCCAGTCGGTAGAGGTGGTTCTGATTGGCATGGTGCTGGATAGTGCTGTGAATGTTTGCAGATCAGGGGACAGAACTGCACTTTATGCTTCCCTGTGCTTGCTTGGGGGTGACTGGAAGTCCCCTGAGCCCCACCCAGGAACTGAGTACCCTGAATTCTGGGTGGAGGCCAGGGATGGACCGGGAAGGTTTTAGAGCCGAGAGGCTTTAAAGGTTCAAAAGGCGAGAACGCCCCAGTGTTGTGATGGATGCTTCCCCGTGCTGTTAGTCACCTCTCCTCCACCCTCCTCCACAGTGAACACCTACCTCTTCATGGTGCAGGCTCAGGGCATCCTGCTTCGGGACAATGTGAGGACCATCGGTGCCCAGGTATATGAGCAGGTGGTCCGCAGCGCCTACGCCAAGAGGAACAGCAGCCTAAACGACTCCGGTAAGCCAGCAGAGGGCGCCGAGGAAGGAGCAGGGACTCAGGAGTCATCTCCACAGGTGTTGAAAGAAAGGGTTTTGTTTTTGAGACAACATCCCTCTATGTAGACAAGATTGGCTTCAAACTCACAGAAATCCACCTGCCTCTGCTTCCCAAGTATTGGGATTAAAGGTGTTCACCATTACACCCAGCTATTCCGAGGGCATTTGGGGGACCTGCTCCCAGCAGAAGGTTTAATAGTAAAGATGCAGAGACTTTTGCACAGCATGAGGCTCCTGGCCTTTTGCTGGGGTGGACTTAGCTATAGTCTAGCTTAGCCCGACTGCCTGCTGCTGCTGCTGCGGCCCTGCTGTGTGGCTCTGTCACTCTACCTTCCTCCTCCTTTCCTGTCCCTGAGTCTGCCCTGTGGCTGGTCATCTCCCCAGCCGTCCTCCTGCCTCTGCCCCAGCCCAGCCACCACTCTTTATTCTCCAAAAAGCCACATTCCAGTCTAAACCAGTCAGCAGGACAATGGCTGACCCATCTCTTTGGGTTCCCCTTGGCCTTGAGGACTCTGTGACCTTCAGCAACTGGCTTTTCTTTTTTAAGAATTATTTATTTATTTTACATATGTGAGTACACGGTAGCTGTCTTCAGACACACCAGAAGAGGGCATTGGATCCCATTACAGATGGCTGTGAGCCACCATGTGGTTGCTGGGAATTGGACTCAGGACCTCTGCAAGAGCAGTCGGTGCTCTTAACCACTGAGCCATCTCTCCAGCCCGCAATTTATCTTCTTAAACCACCTCATTACTCTCAGCTGCTTTCCTTCTTTCAAAATTTATGTTCTGTCTGTCTGTCTGTCTGTCTGTCTGTCTGTCTATTTCCAGAGCTCACATGTGTTTAGGTGCCCACAAAGGCCAGAAAAAGAGAGTTAGGTTCCTTTAAACTAAAGTTAACAAGTGGGTGGGAACTGAACTTGGGAGAGTGTCTAGCACACTTAACTGCTGAACCATCTCTCCAGCTGCATTTCTTTTTTTCTTTTTTTCTTTTCTTTTTCTTTCTTTTTTTCTTCTTCTTCTTCTTTTTTTTTTTTTCTCGAGACAGGGTTTCTCTGTGTATCCCTGGCTGTCCTGGAACTCACTCTGTAGACCAGGCTGGCCTCGAACTCAGAGATCCACCTGCCTCTGCCTCTGCCTCCCAAATGCTGGGATTAAAGGCGTGCGCCAGCTTCATTTCTTTTTAAAGAGAAATAATATAGCTCTTAATCATCTAAAATAATACCAGTTATTGATGTACTGACCTGAAATGCTTTCTCTGTGTACAAAGCCCCAAGTCCATCCCCAGCACCAGGCAGAAATGCTGCTCTCCTGTTGAGTGTGGAGATCTGTGTGTAAAGGTCTAACCAATGGCGGGCTGGGCGGAGAGCTGGTGCAGCGGAGGGCAGTACCAGCTGCTCTTGTGGTACTCAGATCCGCTTCCCACCACCCATGTGGCAGTTCACCACCACCTGTAACTACAGTTTTCTGGTGACTTCTGCAGACATCAGGCACATCTGTGCTGTGCTGCATAGACACACATTTAAAAAAAAAATCTTAAAGCAAAGCACTCTTACCCCAGCTCCCAAGACAGGCCCAGTGTTCCTGAGTTTTGTCCCTGGATTAAAGACTTAAATGTATCAGCCATTAGGTTATTGGAAGCCTCTCAGTGTTCTTTAAGAAAAAAAGATAACAACAATAAAAACCAGCCTGAGTTCAAAATTCTCCAGTCCAGTCACAGAACGAGTGAGAGCCAGCTTTTGTGTTTGTAGCACCTGTGTGATCTACAGGCTTGGAACAAGAGGCCACTCTCACAAAATGGATGTGCCGAAGAATTGTGGTGGCAGCTCCGCTCTGCAGGCTGGCCTGGTCCTGGAGGGAGGCTTCTGCTTGGGGCTTTTGTTGAGCCTTGTGGGAGGAAGATGCCAGGGCCTTTTCCTGTGTGGCAGTATCAGTCCCCTGGACAAGAGTCCTCTGATGACACGTTCTTAATCCCACTCAAATGATGAGAACAGCACGTGCATGCGTGCATGGTGTGTGCGTGAGTGTGTTACCGGGCAGAACCTTAAGAGTAAGAAGAGCACAGAGGGAGTTAGCTTGGGAAGGATGGGTGGGGACTGAGAAGGCTACCACAGGGAGCCTCGCTGTCCATAGTGTCCCCACAGTACCTCAAAACTCAGGAATGGCCAATGTCCCAAACTTTTAGGCATCAGAATAAAGGAGAGCTAGGCATCAGGAGTTCAGGGTCTTCTTTGGTCACATAGCGAGTTTGAGGACCAGCCTGGAAAACAAGATCTAGGAAAGCCAAAACTGGCTAAGCAGCCTGATACCCAGAGCCTTGTCCCCAGCCTGACGAGGAACTGGAGCCTGAGAACCTCACACATGTAAAGCAGTTCCCATGAGGGTGTGTGCTCTCTTACGCTCTGTGCCTGGGTGCTTAATTCAGGACTGTGGCTATGGCCAAGGGCTGAAACACAGTTCTCTTGGGAATTTTTTCTTTTGTTTTTTTTGAGACAGGGTTTCTCTGTGTAGCCCTGGCTGTCCTAGAACTCACTCTGTAGACCAGGCTAGCCTCAAATTCAGAAATCCTCCTCCCTCTGCCTCCCAAGTGCTGGGATCAAAGGCGTGCACCATAGAGTCTGATCTTACAAGATCTAGTGGAGCACCTGAAGAAACCAGCTGGGGCACTGAGCCCCAGTACCCTGCCAGGACACATGTGACCTCATGTCCACGTCCTGACAGCTGCCTGACTTCCCACTCTAGCAAAGAGAAGCCGACCCGTGAACATTCCAGAACCTGAGAACATTGAGTTTCCTGGTTTGAAAGACCCACTGAGTGGCCGTAGGGTTGGAAGTCGATTCCCAGCACCGCAGACGCACTGGCAGTTCCTGAGCAGGGAGCAAGCTCTCTGCTTTCAGAGAGAAGTGGCTGAAGGACACCACTGTCGGGGCCTCGGGCAATGCCGGAAGCCGCACCAATAACCACGTGATCGGAAGCCGCTGCCTGCAGCGTGTAGCCAGCACGGATAACCACGCGAGAACAGGCACTCACATGCTCTAGGTTCCAGAATCACATATTCCTCCCCCTTCACTTTTTTCCAGACAGGGTTTCTCTGTGTAGCTTTGGCTGTCCTGGAACTCGCTTTGTATAGACTAGGCTAGCCTTGAACTCAGAGATCCTCCTGCCTCCCATGTGCTGAGATTAAAGGCATGTGCCACCACCAGGTTCCTCCACCTCTGTATATTTGAGTGTTTTTGCTTGCATGTGTGTCTGTGCATGCCATGTTCATGCTGGTATTTGAATGAACAAAAAATAAAAAGGAAAGGAAAGGACATCACTGCTCCTAGGTGTGGTGGAGGAGAAAGTTTATTATAGATGTGTGGGTGAGCATAGCCAGAAGCAGACACATCTGGAGAGTCCAGAGTGGTCCTGACTCTGAGCCCCGTGGGGGAAGGGAGGGGAGCCAGGCACAGCAGCCAGGAGGTCCAAGGTGCAAAAGGAGAGTAGCCACCGTGTCTAGAAGGAGAGCAGCCACCGTGTCTGGAAGGAGAGCAGCCACCGTGTCTGGAAGGAGAGCAGCCACCGTGTCTGGACTGCATAAGGAAGAGTAGGTCAGGCCCTGGGCTGGAGAGGGCAGGTGTGCCAGCCATGCCCTGTAACAGGCAGGGACTGAGGGATGCTGGGAGAACCTGGAGGCCAGAGCCTCTTTAATGTTTGATAGGCACCTCAAACATTAGCCTCTTGTTCAAGGTTTGAAACCTAATGGCATCCACAGAGGCAAGAAGAAGATGTTGGATTCCTGAGACTGGAGTTACACGTGGTTGTGAGCTGTGGGTGCTGGGAACTGACTGAGTCTTCTTTAAGAGCAGTCAGTGCTCTAACCATTGGGCTGTCTCTACCCCTCCCCCCAGGAAGCCCTTAGAGCACCTGCTCCATGGTGCTCCATGGTGAGTGAGAAGAAACTGTGACTTTCAAAAATGAGGTTGAGTCTTGCATGTGGGGTGAGGGCTGTCCCGAGGCACTGGTGAGGGGTCCGGAGGGCGCTCTCTCAGCAGGAAGTGCTCACCCTTCCCTGGGAGGCAGTGCAGAAGGCGGGCAGTGTTGAGCCAGGAACAATTCCGTGTAAGACCAAAGTAGCAGAAGATGAGAATGGTCCCACCAAACCCAGCACCACCTTGCACACTCCTCAGGAAGTTGTGTTCATGGCGTCTTCAGATTAACACTGAACGCTGATGTCCAGTTACGGCAAGTAACTGGGAGACCATAGGACCAGGAGATGCAAGGTAGAGGCCCAGGAAAGGCCGTCCCCTTTGCCCTCCTTCCTGTGGAAGTGCTGGACCACCTCTCCCCACCGGCTGCAGAGTACTCCGAGGGTGGAGGAACCAGCACCCAGGGCCCATCCGAGCTGCCTTTCTCTTCCTCCCTAGATTATCATCTGGACTTGAACCACAGTGAAGCCTTTCCCCCAACCACAACATTTCTTCCTGAAGATTTCACCTACTTTGCCAACCACCCTTGCCCGGAGAGGCTCCCTTCCATGAGTAAGTAGATCCAGCTTGCCTCCTGCTCCGGGCAGGTTTCTGTTACCCCAGAAGGGAGAGAGTGACCAGCGAGCCTCCCTGTCTCTTTGGAGAGTGAAATGGCTCCCTGTCCTGGGAGTCAGGACTGTAGGAATTCCTTATGACCCAATGGCTAAACCTGTTGCTGGGGCCCGTATGCTCGGTGGTGCTGTGTTCCGGCCTGTGTAATGACCCTCATAAGACGTCTCGAGGAAAGATCTGGGCATTGTCTCTGTCACTTAGGAGCCCTCTGTCCACCTTCCTCTACCACTCTAGTTTTCACTTGCTCCCCCCCCAACTCTCCTCTTCTTCCCTCCCCCAACTTACCCCTCCCTCACTTCCCTCCCACCACACTTACAGCTGGATAGTTGCTACAAGCTCTTTTCTTTTTCCTTAGTATTTTAGATAATCAGATTTTCATTACTTTATATTTACAAGGGCTCTGCCTTCATGTGTGTCTGCACCACATGTGCTTGAGGTGGTAAGCCTCCACATGGGTGCTGGGACTGAACTCTTTGGGTCCTTTGCAACAAGTGCCCTTAACCACTGAGCCAGCTCTCCAACCCTACAAGTTATTTTCTTAACAAAATACTGGTTTAAAAAAATAATAGGGCTGGAGAGATGGCTCAGTGGTTAGGAGCACTGGCCATTCTTCCAGGGGTCCTGGGTTCAATTCCCAGCAACCACATGGTGGCTCACAACCATCTGTAATGGGATCCGATGCACTTTTCTGGTGTGTCTGAAGACAGCAACAATGTGCTTATATAAAACAAATAAATAAATTTAAAAAAAGTAAAGCCATGCACGGTAACCATGCCTTTAATCCCAGTGATAGTATTCCTAGCTGTCTTGGAATTCACTGTGTAGACCAGGCTAGCCTGGAACTCACAGAGATCCTCCTGCCTCTACTTCCCAAGTCCTGGGATTAAAGCCCCTGCACCTGGCTTCCGTAGCACTGATGGTCATGGTTTGTCAAAGATGAATGCTCTGAGTGTGACCACTTTGGCCGAGGAGATGAGGCAGGCGCTGGCCGGCCGTGCTCATGATGGAGCTGACGAACCGACTGCGCTGCCCTTCCGCTCCTCCTCTGAACTCAGTGCCCACTGGAGAGGCTTCGCTTTCAGAAGGACCGTGTGTGCCGAGAAGTGAAACTGGAGCTCCGGAGGGGAGGGGGGGGGGTCTGGAGAAAGAGCTGCCTGCTCAGCCTCGAAGTCTTCTTTCTTCTTCCCCTGGGCAGAAGCAGGTCGCCAAGGTGTCGTCCCTTTGGTATGCTTCCTTGCCAGATGGTAGTGACACACTAAGGGCAGAGGGATGACAGGCTCTGGGAAACGCTGATCATTTCCCCTCCCTCTCCGCAGAGGGCCCGATAGACATAAACATGAGTGAGATCAGAATGGATGATGTTCACGAACTTTTCTCCAGAGACCCGGCCATCAAGCTCGGCGGGCACTGGAAGCCCTCGGACTGTGTGCCTCGGTGGAAGGTGGGTGGAGTCAGACCCAGCTGCTGGAAACCAGCCCATCTGGGATTTCCAGGGTTCAAGAACCATGATGTCAGGGAGCGTGCATCCTGCCTCATTCTCGAGAAATGCTTTCCCCCAGGGACTACTGTAGCCATAGAGATTGGCGACACCGTGATGTTGTCTAGGGGCACTGAACCCCTTTGTTCCCAGGCAGGGTTATTTGCAGGAGGGAGGGCCAGTAGGTCAGCTGACACACTGTGCACGGCTTCCTGCCTGGCCTCCCAGCTTACTAGAGGGTAGATAACGTGGGCTGCAGTATAGCTCTCCAGCTCGACACATAGGCCTCTCTGCAGGATGGCTGTACCAGAAAGAGACAGCAGCTTACGAACATTCTTTGAGCAGTGTTTAATAGAGTGCTTGTGTGTTGCTGGCCCTGTGAAGGGGAGGGTCTTGACAGGAGCCAGGGATGTAAGGTCAGGGCAGTGGCCACAGGTGTCCACAGGTGCACAGTGTGGCAGGAGCTGTGTGCAGTGGGAGAGCTTTCATCACTTGCTGTTTGCACACCTCTCGGGGACTTTTGTGCTGGATCGCCATGGGTGTGTATGCCTCCCAGAGCTGCAGTCTAGACAGGATCCAGGTAGTTCCAGAGTGGCCGTGCCTGCACTGGCAGTGTTAAAGGATATCAGGGGCCTCTTAGGGTCTCCAAGAGTTGCACATGCAGGGGTGCTCATCTTTGTAGCACTGCAGAGAACTGGCTGGTGAGCTGGAGCCAGCAGCCAGCTGATGGCCTCCTCCCTGTGACCCACTGCAGGTGGCCATCCTCATCCCTTTCCGGAACCGCCACGAGCACCTGCCAGTGCTCCTGCGACACCTGCTGCCCATGCTTCAGCGCCAGCGCCTGCAGTTCGCCTTCTATGTGATCGAGCAAGTGAGTGGCTGGAGCTCCTTTGTCTTCCGAGCCTGAAATCTAGAATGGTGCAGGGGACTCTGTCTTCAGATGAGCTGGGCCCTCCCACAGCAGTCATTAGCCAAGAAAGTGCTCTTGAGACCCACCCACAGGCCCGTCTTAGCTAGGAGCCCCTCTTTCAGCTTTCCTCTCCGCTAACTCAAGTCGACAAAACCCAACCAGCACTTTCCTGGGCCTCTCCCGAGCCTGTGTTCTGGTACAGGGCCAGGGCGAGTGAAGGGTAATACACAGTTCAACTAGGCCATAACTAGTGTCAACGAGTCTCTACCTGCCACAGAGGTCGTAGTCCTCAGACATTTGTCCCTGGAGAGCCCAGTGACTGCTGTGGAGGGAGCTTCAGAATAAACAGGCTGAGATGAGCAGGAGGCCCGCCTTCTTTAATGTTTGTGAAGCAGGTGACAGAGAGGGCAGTGTGAGCCTGCAGGCTGGAGACTCGGTCGTGACTGGCCGGCCCCTGTATAACCTGTGGCTGCATCGTCAGCTACAGCACATGCTGCCACAGTGCTCTTTGAAGAACACGGCACAGTCCAGCAGACTCCCTGATGGCCGTGTGCTCAGCAGCGCTGCCCGGACTCTGTGGGCCCACAGGCCTTCCCTGTGGCTCTTAGGAGCCCTGTGGTGTGCAGAGAAGGCAGTGAGGCCTCACTTAAGGGACGCGTTATTTTTTCAGGTCGGCACCCAGCCCTTTAACCGAGCCATGCTTTTCAATGTTGGTTTTCAAGAAGCCATGAAGGACTTGGACTGGGACTGTCTGATCTTCCATGATGTCGATCACATACCTGAGAGTGACCGAAACTACTATGGCTGTGGACAGATGCCCAGGCACTTTGCGACCAAACTGGACAAGTACATGTACCTGTAAGTGCCTCTTCCTCCTCCTCCCTATGGCCAGTCTAAGCTGCTGAGCGGCCTGCACAGTGTGGTCCCGGGAGTCAGCAGTGAGCAGGCCTGGGGCTAGCTGTCACCATTTGCTCACTGTGGAAAGTGGGTCATATTGTGACTGGGTGTGAAATAGAAAGTGGGTTATATTGTGACTGTGGGTATGAAGTGGAAAGTGGGTCATATTGTGACTGTAGGGTGTAAAGTAGAAAGTGGGTCATATTGTGACTGGGTGTAAAGTGAAAAGTGGATCATATTGTGACTGCGGGGTGTGAAGTGGAAAGTGGGTCATATTGTGACTGTGGGTGTGAAATGGAAAGTGGGTCGTATTGTGACTGTGGGTATGAAGTGGAAAGTGGGTCATATTGTGACTGGGTGTGAAGTGGAAAGTGGGTCATATTGTGACTGCGGGGTATGAAGTGGAAAAGTGGGTCATATTGTGACTGTGGGTGTGAAGTGGAAAGTGGGTCATATTGTGACTGCGGGGTATGAAGTGGAAAAGTGGGTCATATTGTGACTGTGGGGTGTGAAGTGGAAAGTGGGTCGTATTGTAACTGGGTGTGAAGTGGCCCGGTAGTAGGAGCCCATGGTGGTAGTGCAGTGACTGATCACTGACTGTGGCCTCAGTTGGACATTGATTCTGTGCTGGCTGGTGTTCGTTGCGTAGTGAGCTTGTTGCAAACCAGTTAGCAGCCGAGGCTGGTGCTCAGTCCTCCTGCCCGGCTGCCTGGTGAGCCTCTGAGTTTCATCCCCAGGATTGCAAGGAAACAAAAAAAAAGTTCATGAGGAAACTCGGCTCTAGATCTCTAACCTGGCGGCTGTCCTTTTCAGACTTCCCTACACAGAGTTTTTTGGCGGAGTGAGCGGCCTGACTGTAGAGCAGTTTCGGAAAATCAATGGTTTTCCTAATGCTTTCTGGGGCTGGGGCGGAGAAGATGACGACCTGTGGAACAGGTATATACCCCAGCACCACCCACTGTACCACCCCACCCCTACCCCCTGGACTACCCCCACCCCAGCACAACCCCCACCCCCTGTACCACCCCACCCCAGCACTCCCCCACCCCCTACACCACCCCACCCCACCCCAGCACTACCCCCACCCCCTGTACCCCCAACCCCAGCACTACCCCCACCCCCTGCACCACCCCACCCCAGCACTACCCCCACCCCCTGCACCCCCAACCCCAGCACTACCCCCACCCCCTGCACCCCCAACCCCAGCACTACCCCCACCCCCTGCACCACCCCACCCCAGCACTACCCCCACCCCCTGCACCACCCCACCCCAGCACTACCCCCACCTCCTGCACCCCCCACCCCACCACTAACCCCCCCTGCATCCCCCCACCCCAGCACTACTCCCAGCCCCTACACCCCCCACCCCCCACCCCAGCACTACCCAGTCTCACGGGCCATCTACATGTGTCACTTAGCACCCTTGCAGCCACGTTGGAAAGCTCACAGAATAACGTTTCCGCATGCAGTCAGTGTAAGGCTGAGGATATTTCCCGCCACTTCGCACACACTCATGCCCAGCTCCCCCCACCCTCACCCCACCCCGTGAGCCGCCAGTACCTGCACAGCCTTCCTGACTGAGTTCTAGAGCAGCTGCCTTATTTTCTTTCATGATGGAGATGAACATTGGAAGTCAGATGAGTATTTGTAGTTGGTTTTAAAATTATACAGCTATAACATTAAACAGCAAAAAATCCTGCTAACTCAAACTAGAACATAATTTCTATGTCCCATTAAGGCAACTATACATTTTCCCCTCTGACATATAAGAATAAACTTAAAATAACAGCTTAACACCTTTTTTCTACTTATGGACATGGGGCCTGGAGGAATGACTCACAGTCCAGAGCGCATATGGCTTCCCCAACACCAGCGTCTGCCTCCCTGCTGTGTGTAACTAGCTCGGAGGAATCAGTGCGCCTGTATCACACGCGTGTGCCATACATACACATATAAACATTCACAGAACAAAAGCATTGAGGATTAATTCAAAGCCAGAGAGATGGTTCAGTGGCTTAGAACAACTGCTACTCTTGCCAAGGACTTGGTTTCAGTCCCCAGCACCCACACGGCAGCTCACAGCTGTCTGTCATAACTGTAGTTCCAAGGGTCCTAGGCCCTCTTCTGACCTCCAAGGGCACCAGGCATGCACAAAGTGCATGTACATGTATGCAGACAAAACACCCATGTACATAAAGCAGAAGATGTTTGCATTACTCAAATGTTAGAAAGAAATAAGGTAACAGTCAGGTATGATGTTTTCTCAGACCTATAATTTCAACTCCTAGGCGGCTGTGGAGGAGAGTTCTTGGAGTTCAAAGCCAGCCTAGGCTGCCTAGTCAGCCTCTTGTCCATAGAGCAGGAGAGAAGTATGCTTACCTACACACTTCCTAAGGATAGAAACAGGGTCCCCAGTCTGCACATCCCAAAACAGCATCATTACCATTTCAGTTTGTCTTTAAACCATGGTGAGCGGGTCATGACAGATGTGTTTGTCAGTTTCTCAGACCTGCAGTGGCAGCTCCTCAGTCTCAGGGTGAGTGTCCCTGCTGGGGACTAGTGTTCTCCTGCAAGCTGCGAGCATTGGTCAGCATGCAGTGGTTAAGGCTCTTGGGCCATGTTATAACAACATTCCCCATGCCCTGTGGCTCTCTGAGCTGAGTGGCCGTGTCAGGGAACTTCCCTCCCCAAGTGAGGGTGGACCGCCTGCTGACCTGCCCAGGAACACGTGTCCCTGTCGTGTTGGGGAGCTTTTGGTAAACCTGGAATTCATTGCCTGAGCCAGGCTAGGTACCACTGAACTCCAGGCGGACAGCTGCCGTCCCTCCCTCCGTGCCCAGCGCTGGGGTTGTAGACACGGTGCTGGGCCGGCTTTTACATGGCTCCTGGAGAGCCAGCTCAAGTCCTCAGGCTTGCAAGCCTGGCACTTGATCACCTGAGCGATCTTCCCAGCCCCTCAGACAGAAATGCTAGTTAGTCTGCTGTGAGCATTCCATGGAGTGAGTGTACCGTTCCGTGCTCACACGTGCAAGCATTTCTCGGCATTAATTAAATATTTAGTGTGACTACACAGTCAAAAACACATTATGACGGGTACTGGGGTATGGTTCAGGGACCCTGACCCCCCCTCCTCTTCCCTCTCTCCCTCTCTCCCTCTCCCTCTTCCTCCCCCTCCCTCCCTCCCTCCCTCCCTCCCTTTCCCCCTCCTCTCTCTCGCTCCCTCTCTCTCTCCCCCTCTCTCCCTCTTTCCCTTCCTCCCTCCCTCCATCTTAAAAACAGAGAAAGCCAGGCAATAGCTCAGTTGTTAAAGTACTGACTTTGATTTCTGAAACCATGTTTTTTGTTTAAAAGGCACCTAGAGTGGTGGCTATCAATATCAGTCAGTTAGCCGGGCGTTGGTGGCGCACGCCTGTAATCCCAGCACTTGGGAGGCAGAGGCAGGCAGATTTCTGAGTTTGAGGCCAGCCTGGTCTACAGAGTGAGTTCCAGGACAGCCAGGGCTACACAGAGAAACCCTGTCTCGAAAAAAAAAAAAACAAACAAAAAAAACAAAAACAAACAAACAAAAAAAACCGGTCACTTTTCTGTTCCTGTGATGGACCACTAAGACCAAGGCAGCTTAGAGAGGAGTGCGTATATCTAGGCCGAGGGCTGCAGAAGATTAGAGTCCACTGTGGCCGAGAGGCAGCAGGCATGTAGCGGGAACAGGCTGCTGAGAGCACACATCTTCAGCCTCAGACAGGAAGTGGAGAGAACAAACTGGAAATGCTGTAAACGCCCAGGCCTGCCTCCAGTGACGGCTCCTTCCAGCAAGGCCCCCACAGCACTGTCGGCTGGGGACCACGGGCTCAGATAGTGACGCCTGTGGGTACGCCTGTGGGTACGTCGTCACGAAGCCAGCACAGCGCATGTGCCTGTGATCCCAACAATGGGAAGTGGAGGCCTCAGCTCCCCTTGGCTGCCCCCCTGTGTGGGAACTCTAGGCCAGTGAGGGACCTTGTCTCCAAAAAGAAAGCCACATGGTGCCTGAAGAGTGGCATGCAAGGTGGTCTTCTGACCTTCACACACACACACACACACACACACACACACACACACACACACCATGAAATGTTAACTGTTGAGTAGCCATCAGATCCGTTAGCTGCGTGAGAAGGTGCTCGGACAGTGTGCTGGAGAGGTCTCCAGGTGTCTTAAAGTTTACTAGTCTCTGGGTCTCAGCGTCTCACTGCCTCTCTGCCTCACTGTTGTTCCTTTGGTTTTGGGCAGGGTACAAAATGCAGGCTATTCTGTGAGCCGGCCAGAAGGGGACACGGGAAAGTACAAGTCCATCCCTCACCACCATCGAGGCGAGGTGCAGTTCCTCGGCAGGTTGGTGCTGTTTATTGGTCCTCGGGATGCCTTTGGCCCATTTCTTCCCTCACCCTTCTCAGCCGGGCCTGCTCTGTTGTTTTTGTCATTTGAGGCGGTCTCTGTGGCTTGGCCTGGTCTCCAGCTCTCCATCCTCCTGCCTCTGACCCCACACCCCCCAGTGCTGAGATCACTGGGTATGCATCTGCTCTGATTAGCCAAGGGAGACATTTTAGGGGACCCTTGGTGAGATTTAGATACTCGGATCTCCTCTGCAGACGGAGTTGGGGGTCACCTTCTGCTGTCCCCTGTGCTGTGAAGGGATCTACAAGGGACTGGCAGACTCCAAGCCTGGAGTCCTTGCCCCTCCTCTGTGATATCTAGAGCTTTGCAGCTCTGATCTTAGATTAGCCCCAGGAGCCTCCATTTCCTGGGGCCTGAGAGGCATTAGAGGAGATGCTGTAGGCTGGCCCAGGCAGCTGCCCTCACGTGAGAAGCGGGGACGTCGGCTCTTGCTCTCATCCCTCTCTGTCCTTGGCTTCCCAGGTACGCTCTGCTCAGGAAGTCAAAGGAGCGGCAAGGGCTGGACGGCCTCAACAACCTGAACTACTCTGCTAATGTCACGTACGACGCCTTGTATAAAAACATAACTGTTAACTTGACACCCGAGCTGGCTCAGGTGACGGAGTACTGAGATGCTTGGAGAAGCCACACTCGCCTACCCACCACTCCTTCAGACGGTCTGTGATCCGCCATCCTGGGGGTCAACACAGGATGGCCATAGGGTTCCAGAAAACTGTCACAGAGCACACGCACAAAGGACTTCGCTGTAGGGCCCAACGGGGACAGGAGACTGGAGGACACCTGTCATCAGCACTGGCTTCTCTTCCACAGACAGACGTCCGCCCTGCTGCTCTCTTCCGTCCCGCCCCAGGGCCTGGCTCAGCTGCAGCCTGAGGGATTGCAGGCCCAGCCAGGCCGGGTGTCCCATGGGTAGATGGATGGCCCATCCCAGAGGCCACCGTCAGCTTGCTGGCCTGACACAGATGGACCGCAGCACCCTCTGCATCTCTGCAGTTCTCTTTGGTTTTCATTTGGCTTAGTTTGGGGGGGAGGGGGTTATTTGTGTTTTTTTTTTTTTAAAGAAAAATTTTCTGCTTTCGGGGAGGGGACTGAGGGTGGAGGGGAGGGACTTGGGGTGATAGACACGTAACAGTCACTTCTTGAAGAAGTGCAGTTGTAAATAAGCCATGTAAAATGCCTTTTTAAAGTTTAATTTTATAGCTGGCTCCACTTCAGAGTGAGGGCTTCACATATTAGATCACCGTGGGCGGTAAGCACAGCTCAGTCCCCACGGGGTTGAGTGTCATCTCCCAAGTCCCTGTCGTCTAGGAAGGAAGTGGACGCAGGGCAGAACAGAGATCCTCCGGCCACCGCAGCCCCTCCTCTCTGCCCTGCGGCCCCTCCCCGCCCCCATCTTCCTCCTAAGCTGGAGCTGCTGTGGGCACATGCTTTCCCTCTTACAGACCTTGCCGGGCCCTCTGGGATGTGCAGGGGAGCAGAGGCAGAGCCCCAGGGCGCATCACTCCAGTGTGGAGGCCAGTGTGAGCTGTGTCACGGCTTCCAGGTCGGCCCGTGCTGTGGCACACTCCAGCTCTCCACAGCACCACACACAGTGGCTGCTGGGTGACTGTTCCCTTTTTCCTTTAGAACTTGGCCACAGTTTATCCGGGATGTGCCTGTATGACCAGCTGGCTTCAGTGATTTCTCAGTTTCCCTTTTTAGTTTCTAGGAAGCTGCTGGGCTGGGCTAAGAAGCAATGGTTGGGAGGGGCTCAGCCCGGGAGCAGGTGGCCCTTCGGTGCAGGCAGCCCAGCAGTCTCCCCTGCTTCCCACAGCAGTTCCTGAAATGCACTGAGAAGGGCACCTCCTTCCTGAGCCAGGGCTCCTTCCTGTGTCCCTCTGTCCCTAAGGCAGGGGTCTGTGTGGGGAGGAGCGCTCTCTCCCTTCCTGTGTCCCTCTGTCCCTAAGGCAGGGGTCTGTGTGGGGAGGAGCGCTCTCTCCCTGGCCTCTGCTCTTTGCCTCTTCGCCTTTAGCCCTCGATGTTCATGGTTTACACGGGTGGGTGGGGTGGGGTGGGATGTAGATACTTGTGGGGGGGAGGGGTTTGCATCACACAGTTGGTTCTGAGGACAGATGATCCCCACAGACTGTGGGAGTGATTGACCAGGCCTTGGTTTTTTTTCTTGTTTTTTGTTCTTTTTGTAGAATAGTGTGGTATCTAGGGAACAGATGGCATCACAGAGTGCTTCCCGCTCGCTCGTATGAGAGGGCAGGTGCTGCCCTTGAGAGCCCTGGGGAGCCACGTCATCTGTTTGCACTGGGCAAGGAGCAGCACCCTGCATTGACTTGCCTTTGACTTACGGTACACACAGCAATAAAGACGGGTCCGCCCGGCTCGGCCCTCTGCCTCCCTTGCTTAGTTTCACAGTGCTGGCAACGAAACCCATGGCCCGCCGGGCTAGGCACATGCTCTGCCACTGAGTCACGGGCCCAGCCCTCTCCCCCATTCTTGTGTTTCCACACTGAAGGCCGGGAATGCTTTCACCGTTTCACCGTGGGAGAGCTGTGGTGTCCTTTGGAGGGACAGCAGTGTGCGCGGCATGTGGCACGCGGCATGTGTCCTGGCTGAGGCTCCACACTCTCCCGCTGGCCACAGTGCACCTTTTGAGCCAAAGGCTGGTACTCGATTGAAGAAGGAAAATGCAGATTTGGGGACAAAGAAAAGGTCTTTTTACTGCTCAAGTAGGGTTGCTTCTGTTCTATTGCAATCATGTCCAAGTTTGTTTTTAAAGTGGACTCTGTGGGCACTGTCGGGTCATTGGCCACCCAGTCACGTACTGAGTGGGAAATGTCACAGCCAGAGCCATACCACTGGGCCACACATGAAAGTCATTGCTTGAAGAAAATGGCAGTGACCTTGGTGTGCTCTGGCAGCTGAGATGGCTCAGTGCTCCAGATGAGTGACCCGTGAACGACCCGTGAACAACCTGCCCGTGGCTGCCTGCCTGGTGTGTGCAAGGCCCCTCTCCGCACAGGGCTTCTTTGGGGGAGGGGGTATTTGCAAAACTAATTTTGCTAAACCGGGGGCTCTACCATCGCTTCCCTTCCCCAGAGGACAGCAGTAGAGCCCCGCCCGCACTGACGGGCCACCACCGACGAGGTGGCGCAGCCGGCCCCGCCCCTCAGTGCTGTCTGTTTTGAGCTTGCTCTTTGTTTTAAAAGGTGCCAGGGGTACATTTTTGCACTGAAACCTAAAGATGTTTTAAAAACACTTTTCACAGAAATAGTCCTTGTCATTACATTGTTCACTCATGTGTTTGTACATTTTTGTATGTTAATTTATGAATGATTTTTTCAGTAAAAAATACATATTCAATAACCAAACTTTGGTGGTTGTCTTAGTCGGGGTTTCTATTCCTGCACAAACTTCATGACCAAGAAGCAGGTTGGGGAGGACAGGGTTTATTGAGCTTACACTTCCACACAGCTGTTCATCACCAAAGGAAGTCAGGACTGGAACTCAAGCAGGTCAGGAAGCAGGAGCTGATGCAGAGGCCATGGAGGGATGTTCCTTACTGGCTTGCTTTCCCTGGCTTGCTCAGCCTGCTCTCTTATAAAACCTAGCACTTATAGGACTTATAAGAACCCAGGTTCTTATAGATCCCAGGGTTAGCACCACCCACAAGGGGCCCTTCCCACTTGATCACTAATTGAGAAAATGCCTTACAGCTGGATCTCATGGAGGCATTTCCCCAACTGAAGCTCCTTTCTCTGTGATAACTCCAGCCTGTGTCAAGTTGACACACGTGGTCGTCTCTGTCTAGCTGCCTTTCAGGGAGGTTCCCCCTCCTCTGTAGAACACTGCACACAGGTGACACCAGTGAAATGAAGATTGGGTTCCAGAACATTCTCAGTGGGCAGTCCCGAGTTGTTTTCCACCAGGTTCACGTTGCTCACATTGTAATCACAAACTGTTATGAACTGAAGGTTTGTCATACCCGGTGTGTGTGCACTTTGACTTATTTTCCAGTCTCCTGTAGCCCAGGCTGGCCACCAACTTGTCCTGTGTATGTATGTAAAGGTGATCTTGAGCTTCTTTAGATATGCACCACCAAGCTTAGTTTGCGTGGTGCTGGGATTGGCATCCAAGCCTCCATGCATGTTAGCCCCTCTTCATCAACAGAGCCCAAGCCCTGCTGTCTGTCCATCCTCCCTCACTCCCTTCCCCCCCAGGCTTAGGGCCCACAGAAACCAGAAGAGAGCTCTTGGTCACCTGGAACTGGAGTTAGTAATGATCATGAGCCACCATGTTGGTGGTGGGAATTGAATCCAGATTCTTCTTCGAAAGAGTAGTCGGTGCTCATAACCACTGAGCTATCTCCCCACCCCCACCCCCACCCCCCAGTATTCTCTTTACAATAGAGGACACAGCCCTGCATCTAGACACTGCCAACATAAGAAGAGACCTCAAAGCAAGGATGCCTGGGATGCCACAGAATGTCCTGAGACAAAGGCTGCTGCTGGCTGGCCGGCCCTTACTTAGTCAAGATGGAAGCCGTGTGAGGTGGACCTGGGGAGCCAGGAGAGGGAAGCTACATGCTCACAGCAGCAGAGTGCCCGTCGGCAGAGCTCAGCAGGACCGGTGGGACAGGGAAGGAGGCTGGGTATTTGGCAGTTGGGGCTGTATATGGTGGGATTTCACAGTTTCTAGGGATGTCACCTGCTGGGGGGCAAGGGTAAGGAACAAAGATGTCAGGGTAGTAAGGTGTGGTGGATTGAAGAGGCTAGGATGGGACCCCAGGCCTGGAGGGTGGGGAGTCCGTGGGAGCTGCCAGCCTCCTCTTTTGTGTGGTACCATTTTCTGTACTGTGTTTAAGGGGCTGGAGACCACCAAGCAAAACCAGCAGGTGGGCAGTTGTATGATCTGGTGAGGCCATCAGGGAAAGCACCATCCAGGCCTGGTGGATCAGTTCCTGAGGTGGGGGGCATGGTGGTGCAGGAGTGCTGGGAACAGGACTCACAGGGCGGGGGTTACAGAGGACAAGACGCTTGGGTCTGGGTGAGGTCTGTGGGACTGACAGCAGGAAGCATGGAGCGCTGCAGCCCTGAGGAGGAGTGGCTGCAGGGGACACGGGGCGGGGAAAGCGGGGCATTTCAAGAATCATTGAATACAGTCCAAGTGACACCAGATGAAGGTGGGGGATGGAGATGGGTAGTGGAATCCCAGGTCCTGTGCTCCAAGGAGGGTGGCAGGAGGGCCATGGGGTGCTGGCCCTGAGAGCTAGCTAAGTACAACAGAGGAGGTCTCCATGCCAACGGGAGGGGAGTCACGTTCTCCCGGCAGGTGTGACAGTCTGCGACAAGCTCCATCCCCACCACACCGGGCAGAATGGCCGTCACCTGGGACCGTCCCCAGGAAGAAAGTGGCCTGGAGCGCCCTGTTTGTGCAGAACATGCTGGGAAGGTGTCTCCGTCCCCAGAGACGGCTTCTCCGGGGCTGGGTAGCTCATCTTGATGGATGATGGTTCACTTTGCCTTCACCTGAGCCTCGTAGGACCAAGGGTGGGGCCAAGGCTGTGCTGCACTGTGGGTGTTTTGCAGCCTCTCCCACGAAGTGCCAACCTGAATCGTCACTGCACTTGAAATGACTCAGGAGGCCAATGCTTTAGGGAATCGGAAGCCTTGAGGTCAGAAAGTGAGCCTGGCCCTGGGGAGAGGTCGAAACCCAGCTGCTCTTTGCTGTGGGCTCTTAAAAAGCTTTTCCAGCCATAGCCTAAAAGTAATTTATTCTAAAAGCAGTAAATGAGTTTATGTTTGGGGGGGGGTGAATCCCCCCCTAGTAGTTTGCTTACATATTTGCATGTGTTGGGAATAAATTTATGATTTGTGAAACGCGCTGTTACTGGTCCACTGCCTTAGGATTCTGCAGCTGCTTTCTGTAGGGCCAAGTGTCACCTCCCCCAGAGTCCCCTGTGAACACCCAGGGGAAGGCACCACTCTCCCTCTCTCTGTTTCATCTTGCTTCTCACACAGTTAGGGACAAACCGCCGAGAGGCCTACTAACACGCCAAAGCATAATCTGGCTGCCGGGTTCTCCCAGCACCCCTAATCCCTACCTGATACTGGGTCCCCCTGGCTGGCCGTACCCCAGGCTTCTCCAGCCAGGGGCTGGGCTGCTCTCCCTCCAGCACCTCTGATTCCTATGGGACCCAGACATTTTAGTTACTTGACCCTTTTCACCCTTTGGCCTCTTGGTCTCCTGGCTCTCCCCTCCCCCCTTTCACGCAGTGTGGCTTGGTCACATTCACTCTGGACTCTGAGGTGTCCCCGCCTCTGGCTGTGCTCTCTCTGTTACATACAATAAACCTTCTCCATCTACCTAGGAGCAGTCAGGTCTAGTTACCCCCATTCACACACAAAGAACATTTGTAGTGCTTTCTCCTGGGGGTGGGGCAGTGTCCCTCAAGTGAGTCACAGTGAAAGAGGGCCTTTGTCCCCTGCTGGATTGCCAGTCAGTACTCATCCTGATCTGGGTGTGGTGGCAGCACAGCACTCAGGGGGCAGAGGCAGGAGGATCTCTATGAGTTCATAGTCAGCCTGCTGTATGTTTCCAGTTCTAGGCCATTTGGGACTACCTAGTGAGACTATCTTCAAACAAACAAACAAAGCTCAGCCTTCCTTGAGCCAGCGTCCCCCAGATGATGGTTGGTGTTTTGTTTTCTGGCTTACTGATCTGGGTTCTTGCATCTGTGGTAACTCCTGAGGGAAAGGTCGTTGGTTCTCGTTGCTGTCTAGAACAGGATCTGACAGGAAATGCTACTGAAGGTGTGGTACACCAATGCATAAAATGGCCCTACTGACTCTGTCACTGTTTATTGCTGCTGTCACTGTTTATTGCTGTGCAGAGACATCATGTGCATAAGAAAGCATTATATATGTGTACAATGTTGTATTGCATTGCATCCTATTACAGATGGTTGTGAGCCACCATGTGGTTGCTGGGATTTGAACTCGGGGCCTCCGGAAGAGCAGTCGGTGCTCTTAACCGCTGAGCCATCTCTCCAGCCTCCCAAAAAAACCATTTAATTGGCTTGCTTACGGTTTTAGAGGTCGTTAGAATACTGCACTGAACTCTGCTGCCGTGTCCAGGGGCCAGGGTCTGAGGAGCCGGCAGTCTGAGGGCCTGGCGTATAGTGGTGACCTCATAAAGCTAGGCTGTAGGAGCCTTTGGTTCCTTTGCTTGCTGTAACTTTAATAACTCCCAGGCCACCTCAGGTAAACATACAGCCTCAGAAAGCCTGGGAGTTTTGGGGGGGTGGCCTCTGGACAAACCTGTGTTCCTTCAGACAAGTGTCTCAAGGCTCCCTTTCTATACTTTCTGTTCACTAAGCATGCCCTATGGCCAGGAAATGGGTTCTCAGAGGCCAAGGATTGCCGGTGTTGGCTTAATGGGGGGCAGGGGGGGGACAGACACAGATTTACCGATTTTTTAGGCCTGTTGGGCTTAATGCTCCCACACACTGAGTCCTCCGGAGGCTCCAAATTCTTCGTGTGAGGATTCCTATCAGCTGTCAGCTTGACGGCTCAGGACCGCCATGGAAACGGGTTTGTGGTTTCTAGGCTGGGTCAGTTGAAGAGGGAATACCCTCCCTGTACTAGCTCATGGGGTGGGCTTCTGCACAGAAGAAAAGGGGGAAGAGTGCTGAGAACCAGCATTCCTCTCTCTTCCCGACTGGATGCAGCGTAACCAGCCACCTCAAAGCCCTGGCGGCCATGCACGCCACACCGGCAAAAACAAACCCTTCTTTAAGCTGATTTTATCAAGTATTTTATCCAAGCAGTGAGGCAAGTGATGTCCTTAAAAATACTTATTTAAAAGCATTTAGGCTCGGGCAGTGGTGGCGCCTTTAATCACAGTTCCAGTCAGCCTGGTCTACAGAGTGAGTTCCAGGACAGATAGGGCAACACAGGAAGTCCTGTTCTAAAACCAAACCAAACCAAACGAACAAAAGCGAGTGAGTGAGTGAGTGAGTGAGTGAGTGAGAGTGTGTGTGTGTGTGTGTGTGTGTGTGTGTGTGTGTGTGAGAGAGAGAGAGAGAGAGAGAGAGAGAGAGACAGAGAGAGACAGAGAGAGACAGAGAGAGAGACAGAGAGAGACAGAGAGAAATATAAGTGAGTTCAGGCTGTCCTCAGCTACATACATAGCAAATTCAAGATCATCCTGGGTCACAGAGATCCTGTCTCAAAAATTAAAGTGGACAAAGCAGCATGGGGTAAGGGGGCAGGGGACTGGATGCGGTGAAAGCCCATGTTCGAGCCTTTGCTGCGCATGTGTGAGGCTCCATCCGCAGCACGGAAGAAAGGAAGGAACGGGAAAGGAAGAGAAGGGAATTCTCAGCAAACCTGGTTAAGACAGAAAACAGGAAGAGCTGGACTGGGGGAAGGAAGGAGACATGATCCCAGGCCCTTCTCAATTCGTGAAACACCACCGTGAGTGCTCACGTGAGCGCTGCCGGGAGCAGAGACTGCCAGGATGTCTGTCCTCCTGGGTTCATTCTACAGAGAGAAGATGACCAAGAAGTGGCTTCCGCGTCGCCGGGCGGGCGGGGTTAGTGTGGTCGGGGCCACGGAGGCACTTGGGAGGCTCGAAGCGGGCAGAGGCAGCCCCGCCGGTTCCCGGTATACGCAGGCCCATATCTCAGGCCCTCGGGAGATTGAGCAGGAAGGCGGGTGGTTCAAGGCTTGACTGTATCAGTGAATGAATGAGTTCAAAAGGGGGGGGAGGGGAGGGTAGCTCAGTAGCCAAGAGTTTGCCAGGAGAGTGTGAGGCACTAGATTTATTTGGGGGGCGGGGGTTGAGACAGGGTTTCTCTGTGTAGTCCTGGCTGTCCTGGAACTTACTCTGTAGACCAGGCTGGCCTCGAACTCAGAAATCCGCCTGCCTCTGCCTCCCAAGTGCTGGGATTTAAGCCGTGTAATGTAAATAAAATTAAACGAGGTCTGGAAGACATAGACAGTAAGGACAACAGGCATAAAGGGACAGACATGCACCAGAGTGACAGAGGGGAGGCGGGAGGGGGAGGGGGAGGCAGTAGGGGGCTCTTGCAGGGCCTCATGGGCCATGGCTAGAAGCTGGACCCCGCTTCAGGTCTTGTCTGGGGAGACTGTGAGCTATGGAGAGGAGTGCAGTAGAGCAGCCCAGAGCGTCAGTGGGGCCGCACCCTGGGAGGCCTGTAGCCCTGCCCAGCTGGGGGGAGGGGGTGATGGGTGCTAGAGACTTATGGGAGTAAAGGAGAGCCACAGCGTTGACCCCCGGTGCTCAGTGGGTATTTCTTCAGGACATAGAACCCCTGAAGCTGTCAGCACGGGAGGCTGCTGTCATTCTGAGAGCGTGGCCCTGTCTGAGACTGGGCCTCTCCACAGGGACAGCCATATCTTGTCGTGAGATCTCCAGAGAAAGGCCACTCAGTACCCTTGGCCAGGGCACTCTCAATTTTGGGTTTCTGCTCTTGGGGGGGGGGGCTGCATGCCAGCTGTGTCACCTGGTATACCGAGGGCTGATGGGTAATAGAGCACATGATGACACCGGGCTTTGGTTACTCAGTCTCCCTGACACTGCTCACCGCTTACTCCAATCGCAGCAGGGCTGGGATGCAGAGATCAGAAAGGCCGTGGGGCAGGGGGCTGGGACAGAGGCCTGAGCCGCCCACAGACCGGGGGTTCATTAGAGCACCCTTCTGCAGACATGCTCCACTGGTCACAGGGGGCTTCAGAATTCCCGGTCACCTCAGCACCCCCACTTGAGCAGTGACAATGACAAAGGTGACTCCGTGGTCATTTTGTCATTCAGTGACCTTGGTCAGTGGCCAGCAGGTCCCCAACCTGCTCTCTACCTCCTCATACCTCGGCTTAGTCACACACACACACACACACACACACACACACACATCAGTCATCACTGACGAGGCTGGGGGGGGGGTGAGTCAGAGGAAGATAGCCTGAGTCATGCTCCGTCACACTGGAAGGCAGGACTGACCCCTGACCTTCCGTGAGTTGCCTCTCCCCTTCCCTCCTGAGTTCTCAGACACTGAACTCAGGCCATCCCGCTTGGTGTCTTCACCCATTACTTACATTGGTTAAGTTTTATGTCAACTTGACAGAAGCTAGAGCCACTTTCGGGGAGGCATCCTAATTCAGAAAATGGCCCCATCACATGGGCCCGTGGGCCTTTTCTTCTGTTCTGTTTGTTTGTTTGTTTCTGTTTGTTTTAGTTTCATTTTGTTTCTTTTTCCTTTTTAAAGACAGGGTTTCTCTGTGTAGCCCTGGCTGTCCTGGAATTCACTCTATAGACCAGGCTGGCCTCGATCTCACAGAGATCCACCTGCCTCTGCCTCCTGGGTGCTGGAAATAAAGGCATGCCCACCACACCTGCCCACAATTTCTTGATTACTGATTGATATGGGAGGGGCCAGCCCGCTGCGGGCAGGTGGCCCTGGGTTGTATCAGTAAGCTGACTGTCCCTTGAGGAGCCAGCGGGTGTGCCCCATGGCCTCTGCCTCAGTTTCTCTAGCTCCCCGCTTTAGCTCCTGCCCCGCCCGCCCATGAGCATGGACTGTTGAGACTCGGGAAACGAGCCCCTCCCTCCAGTTGCTTCTGCTCACACTCACACGGTTTGGGAAACGATTGAGACCCAAGCTGAGACACACACACACACACACACACACACCCCGCGCGCTGTCTCACCACCTGAGCGGCCCCTTTCCTATTACTTCTGCATGACTTACTTATCTTCTGGGGGTACGGTGAACCCCCAGCTTGGGAACAGTTCGGAAAGTTTTGAATGGTCCTCCAAAGGAGTTTGCTGTTTATTATATAGACCAGTGGCATCAAGGAAGTTTTTTTTTTTTAAGTGCTCAGTTGTGGTGTTCATTGTGATGGCTATGGTGGTCAGGGTGGTCGATACTTGTAACGGTCACTTGGTAGTCAACTGTTGCGGTCACCACTGTGGTCATCAATGTGACTAGTTGCAGTGTTTACTACAGGTAACAGCAGTAAACACTAGATTGACCACCACGGTGACCACTGACTGCAGTGACCACCACGGTGACCACCACGGTGACCACGACAACCGATCACCATAGCGACCACTTCAGTCACTGGCTACAGCTGACTATTATATCAGGAACACAATAGTGACCATATGCTCACCACCGCAGTGACCACTGAAGCTGACATTACAACTGACCGCCACATGTACACTACATCCAATCACCACAGTTTCCCCAACTAACATCCAAAGCAACTGCTACAGCTGACCCCAATGCTAACACCCAGAGCGGACCACCATGATGACCTTCACAGCTGAACATTTAAGTGACCGTTAGAGTGACCATGATAGTGACCACCACAGCTGACCAATAATATTACACCTGTCCTGACCATGGTGACTGACCGTTACAGGAACGCCGATAGATGACCATCACAGTGACCCCAACAACTGACCTTCACGCTGACTGCTGTCACTGGCCGTTACCACTGGTCACTGTAGTGACAACCTCAGCGGATTAGTTGGCTGATCACCACAATGACCACCAGGATAGGCCCTCAGAGCTGACCATGGCAGCGGATACCACATCTGACTTTGCAGATGACCGCTCCCAGGCCAGAGACGCTCTGTTCCCAGGAGGCACTGGTCCACTCTTAAACCAAGTTAGGGGAAACCACTGAGCTCAAGAGACAAGCGTGACATGGCCCTCACAGCTGCCCGGCTGCCTTTGATGTCCAGGTGACCGGGTGCCTGCCTGCCCTTCCCCCTCTGGGGAAACTTGATGCCCTGAGACTCCTCATCTTTTCTCTTTCCCAGCAACCACCCTGCCTCGGGGAGCTGCTGCCAGCTGGTGTTGTGTTGTGTCCCTGCTGCTGCCGCTGTGTGTCATCACCCCCTCCCAACCCCCACCTCTTCCAGCTGCTTGTCCTGGGCTTCTGTCTTCAAACTGCTCTGCCTGCTGGCTGCTCAAGGCTTTTGGCCAACAGCTGTGTGTGCCGTGTGAGCTAGTCTCCCCAGAGCAGGCCGGCTAGGTGGGACTCTTTTGCCATTCCCTCTGCTAGGAAGAACTCGTCCTCACTTTCCCCCAGAATCTTTGAGCAGCTAACTCATCAGGGGAGCTGCCAGAGGCAGGGTGGTCATAAGAATTACCACACAGGTGAGTCATGCTAAGAAAACCATCAGGTGCTGGGGAGAAGTCATCTGAGAACCGAGATCCGACCTCTCAGGAAACAGCAGGTGCAAAGGTCCTGAGGCAGGTCCTGCGCCAGCACGGGTGGGGGGCTTCGAGGAGGTTGGAGCATCCGCCTCAGAGCTGAGGAAGGGTGATAGGCTAAGGAAATGGGAAGAAACTCCTACAGGCAGTGCAGTGATCCCAGAGTGTGCCCAGTGTAAGGCAGGACATGGGCAAAGTGGAAGCTGACACAGTGTTGACTCTCGGTGTCGCACCTTGTCCCTCGGCAATATCAGGATGCAGTTATGATGGCCTCTGTGTCATTAAAGAGGTGTGCCACAGGCCTGAGTTAGCAGACCATGGCTGCTCCATCCTGCCACGAATGGCGGAGCCTCTCATGAACCCTGAAAGCTGCCCAGGGCTGAGGCCAGGCTTGCATTTGCAGCTGGCGCCACCTGGTGGCCGCTGAAGACATTGCCGTAGTCTGAGCGCAATTGATTCGTGGTGATGTTAGAGCAGGTTTGGCCTTCTCACAGGGGTTCTGGGGCTACACTCAATTTGTCAGGCTAGCGTGGGGAGCCCCTTATCTGCTAAGCCATTTAACCAGCCCAGCCTTGCTCCTGATACTGAGCCTCTCACCTGGACCGGAAACTCAGGCTAGGTGAGCCTGGGTGGCCAGCGTGGGATCACAGGTGCACACCACCAAGTGTGGCTTTTCACACTTGTGCCAGGAGCTGAGCTCAGGGCTCTGTGCTTCCGTGCCGACCCCCAGCCCCCTCTCTTCTGTGACTGGTGCACATGCCACAGATGTGCTTTAGCACCCTAGGGCGCCCCAATCCCCTGGGTAGCCGAGGCTGGCCTCACAGGCGCGCTCGGCCCTCCTGCCTCTGTCTCCTGAGTGCTGGCATCACGGGTGTGTGCTGCGCCTCACCCTGGCCTCTGCTGTGCCGTGCAGCAGGATCACCAAGTGCCCCTCCCCCATCTCCCTAGGGACGCTGCTGCTCCTGATGTCATCACTGTCTCCTCAGGCAGCACACAGAGCAGTGGCCGCCGCCCGGTAGGACGCCCTGCAGAGGTTTGTTCTGTACATGGGTGGAAGGATGTGCAGTCTCGGTGCCGTGGCGTGAGGAGACAGATTCCTCCCTTACCCCATGGATCCTCTTCCACTCCCGATGAACAGGCAATCTCTCTGGGCCTTACTGTAATAGGCATAGTTCCTGTTGTGGTGGGGGTGGGGATTCAGTGGTTAAAAGAGCCAGGGGATCTGAATTTGATTCATTGATCTCAGGAGCTCCAGGGGATCCACTGCCTTCTTGCTTCCAAGGGCACCTTCACACATGTGGCATGTGTACACACACACACACACACACACACACAGATTAAAAATTCCCTTCTCAGTCTGGAGAGATGGCTCAGCGGTTAAGAGCACTGACTGCTCTTCCAAAGGTCCTGGGTTCAAATCTCAGAAACCACATGGTGGCTCACAACCATCTGTAATGAGATCTGACGCCCTCTTCTGGTGCATCTGAAGACAGCTACAATGTACTTAGATATAATAATAAATAAATCTTTTTTAAAAAATTCCCCTTTCATGTTCTGAGAATCGTAGCCCACGTGTACTCCCAGGTAAGCCCAGGCTCAGCACATAGTAGGTTCTCAGCAAACGTGTGTGGTTGGCCAGGTTCTAGGACAATGGTTCTGACTCCTCTCAGGACAAACAGTAGGTGCTTAATAAAGGCAGTTATTTTAGTCTCAGCCTCCTCCTTCTCTACTTCTAATCCCTGCTGGGGAGAGCTGTGCTTAGCCTGGTTGCTCCTCCCATAAACACAGTAGGTGCACCTTAAATGTTGGTGTTGGGGGTTGTTCTACCAAGCTCTCGGAGGGGCTCAGACCCAGACTGTCATCCTGCATGATGGCCAGCAGGGGGAGCTTGGAGCCTAGGGTTCCGCTTTGGCTGCAGAGACCCACAGCCCAGAGGGCGCTTCTGCCTACCTCTGAGTACTCTCCTTACTCTAGCCTAGGATCGCCTGACCTGGGGAGGGGGAGGGGAGGTTCTATTGAACCGCTTTCCCGCATGGAACACTCCCTCCCTCCGACAAATATGGCTCTGCAGCCTTCAGCGTATGCTAAGACGACCCACGGCCGTCCCTGCTAATCAAAGGTGGCAGCACGGCTGGACAAGGCTGTTCACTAGCTAGAGGTAGCACTTCCCCACCGCTGCATGGCACGGATGTGCAAGCAGGTAGGTCCCATGCCTAGAGACAAGAGTGTGACTGTTTTAAACATCTGTGCCTGCCCCGCAAAGGAAGAGAGCTGCCATCTGTGACCAAAAGAGGGCGCCGTCGAGCTCCATCATGGGCTTAGATGGCCATCTTCACAGGCACAGTCATGAAAATGGCCACCCCTGCAGAGCCCCTGCAGGCTCCAGCTGCTGGTGGGCCGTCCCCTGCCGGAGCCCTGCCAGAGACCGGTCCGGAGGGAGCCCAGAGTGCCACCCAGGGATAAGCTGTGCCCTGTACAAGTTCTGAGCAGCTGCAGTGAGTCCAGATAAGACAACATCTAGTCGCTAACGTCCTGGCTAGAGTGACCCAGAAACTCCTCTGGCCTCAGGTGCTACAAGTTAAACCCTTGGCTTGTCTGAGGCCTCCAAACCTGGTGTCCGTCAGAGCCTTGTGCAGGCGCAGGGTGGGGAATCCTGGATAGAGTTCTGCTGGTTTTTCCTCCCTTATGCTTCCAGACAGACTTTTTTTTTTTTTTTTTTTTTTTTTGAGATAGGGTCTTTCTACAAAGCCTTGGCTGTCCTGGAACTCACTCTGTAGACCAGGCTGGTCTCCAACTCAGAGATCCGCCTGCTTCTGCCTCCCAAGTGCTGGGATTAAAAGGTATGACCAGAGGCTGGAGAGATGGCTCAGTGGGTAAGAGCACTGACTGTTCTTCCAAAAGTCATGAGTTCAAATCCCAGCAACCACATGGTGGCTCATAACCATCTGTAAAGAGATCTGATGCCCTCTTCTGGTGCTGTCTGAAGACAGCTACAGTGTACTTACATATCTTTTTTTTTTTTTTTTTTTTTTTTAAAGGTATGACCAGAGGCTGGAGAGATGGCTCAGTGGTTAAGAGCACTGACTACTCTTCCAGAGGTCCTGAGTTCAAATCCCAGCAACCACATGGTGGCTCACAACCATCTGTAATGAGTGAGATCTGATGCCTTCTTCTGGTGTGTCTGAAGACGGCTACAGTGTAAATAAAACAAACAAACAAACAAACAAATAAATAAGCTCTAAGACCAGGCCCAGATAGAGACCTCTTGAGGCAGGGTATTATGCAGCTGCAGCGCACTCAGGCAGGCCTCGGGAGCCTTCATGTCTGCTGGAGGCTCAATTTCTTTCTTCTCTTTGTTTGTTTCTCTTTTGGATAGCAAAGCGTTCTCTGTACCGCCAACTCTTTCCTGGGCAAGGCTCAGAAACCCATTTCACGTGGGTAATAATTTTAGGGACAAGGAATGGCTGAAATTACAGACCATTCTGTTACCCACTCCCACTGGGACAACACATGGGCCAGCTCGGAATTTCCTGAAGCTGCGGGATGCTTTCTGTGCCAGTAGGGTACAGCGTCCTATACTAAGAGTGTTTAGGACAGGGGCATATGGGTCCTAAAGGGCATCTGTGGCCTCAAAGGGTGATGATGGACTGTCTCCCCACCACCTGGACTCAGACTCATCCTGAAGAGGTCCCAGGTCAGCTGTTCCAGAGACAGCACCCCAAGACTGTAGCTTGGCCCCAGTGCAACGATGGACATGTATGGTTGGAAAGGGACAGGAGGAAGAACGGAGTGGATTTTGTTAGTTTGTTTTGTTTTTTCAAAACAAGGTCTGGGGTTAAAGAAAGATTTTTTAAAAAGTATTCCTCACACGAAGGGGTCATGGAGACATGGGGAGCAGGGGAGTCCTCACTCCCAGAGCGAGCTGCTGCTACAGCCTGCCTCACCCCTGCACCCACTTGATGAATTTCTGTGGGTGGGACACAGTGAGCGATGAAGACGGGGTCCTTGTGCCCACCCAGAGGCTGAGCGGGCAGCCAGGGTGCACACGAGAGCGCTTACTGGGACACTCTCTGCCCGAATGCCCTGGGGCTCTGGGACACCATCCAGGGTTCTGTGTGAGTGGGCGGAAGGGAAAGTTCCGGGCGCTGGTCCCCCGCTGTGTCTGTGTGATCGTGAGGCGGGGTGTTTGTGGTCCTGAGGTTGGCGCTCAGGCTTGCGCGCCTGTCCATCAGCAACACCGGGAGCTCCATGCCCAGCCGCTCAGAAGACTTCATATTAGGAACAAATCAATGTTCCAAGAGGGCTGGCCAGATGGCTCAGCTGGTAAAGGCGATCGTCACAAGGCTGAGGACGTGAGGTTCATCCCCAGAACCCACGTGGCAGAAAGCGAGAATCAAGACTTTGAAGGTTCATTTTGATCCCCTCAAGTGTGCTGTGGTGGCAAGGGTGCATGCTTATATCACACCATAGAAACAAGTAAAATATAAGATTTTGTTTTGTTTTGTTTTGTTTTGTTTCCGAGACAGGGTTTCTCTGTGTAGCCCTGGCTGTCCTGGAACTCACTTTGTAGACCAGGCTGGCCTCGAACTCAGAAATCTGCCTGCCTCTGCCTCCCAGGTGCTGGGATTACAGGCGTGCGCCACCACCTCTCGGCAAATATAAGATTTTTAAAATATTTTATGAGTACATTGGACCTGTCTTCAGACACACCAGAAGAAGGTGTCAGATCTCATTACAGATGGTTGTGAGCCACTGGGTGGGTGCTGGGATTTGAACTCAGGACTTTCGGAAGAGCAGTTGGTGCTCTTAACCGCTGAGCCATCTCACCAGCTCAGATTTTTAAAAAAATAGATCCGCACATGCTGGTAGATCAGGAAGTGTAAAATAAATAAATAAATAAATAAATGGACCCTTTTTAAGTTTTAAGGAAAGTCTAGTTGGGTATGGTGTCATACCCCTTCAATTTCAATAATCCCAGCACTCAGGAGGCAGAGGAACATGGATCTTTGTGAGTTTGAGGCCAGCCTAGTCTACATAGTCAATACCAGGGTAGCCAAGGCTATATAGTGAGACCCTGTCTCAAAAAAAAGAGAGGGGTGGAGGTTCAGCTGTTAAGAGCACTGGCCGCTCTTTCAGAAGGCCCGGGTTCGATTCCAAGCACCCACATGGTAGCTCACAGCTGTCCCTGACACCAGTTCCAGAGACTCTAAGGTCTTCTGGTCTCTGTGGGCACCAGGCACACACAGTGCCGATGGGATATATGCCTACCACACACTTATTCACATAAAATAAGATCTTTAAATCTTGAAATAGGAAAGTCTAAAGGTTCCAGGGCTCCTGTCCCCAACATTTTAGTAACTTTCTCTCCACATCCAGCTCTTCCGGGATTTGCCTAAGGCCTCTCAGGATGCCCATCAGACCTGGGCTTTTCTCTTTCTGCCTTCGGGCCTTGCCACATGTACAGACTCTGTCCCTGTGCCTTTCCTGTCCCGGGGGCTCCCAGGTCCCCACCTGTACTAAAAACTTCAAGGAAGGGAGGGTCTGTTTGGACAGGAGTAACAACCTGTCACATCGGAAAACGGAAAATGTAAGGGCAGGGCAGCAGGGTCTGTGTGGGTGGCCCCTGTGGTATGGGTGCTCACCTGATGGTGGCTCAGAACCGGAAGCAGGGTAGGGCTCTACCACAGCCAGGCTGCAGCTTACCAAGGCTCCATACCAAACCAGCTGATTTCATGGGTCGACTAGACCCAAGCTAGAGTCATCCGAGAGGAAGGAGCCTCCCTCGAGAGAAGGCCCCCATGAGATTCAGCTCTAAGGCATTTTCTCAATTAGTGATCAATAGGGGAGGGCCCCGCCCATGGTGGGTGGGGCCACCCCTGGGCTGGTAGTCCTGGTGGTAGAAGAAAGCAGGCCGAGCAGGCTGTGGGGAGCCAGCCGGTAAGCAGCACCCCTCCATGGCCTTTATATCCATCAGCTCCTGCCTCCAGGTTCCTGCCCTGACTTCCTTCAGTGATGAAGTATAAGCTGAATTCCTCCCCCACCTGCTTTTGGTCATGGTGTTTTGTTGCAATAGTTACCCTAAGGCACATACGGTCCCAGGACTATGCCACCAGCCAGGGACCATTCCTGGGCACAGGGTGGGCATTATTCTGGCAAATCACAGCACCACCCTCATCTGGTGACAGAAACCATCCATCGTGAGTGCCTTCTCCTGCTTGGAGAGGGTGTGAGTCCCTGTAGCAAGCAGTGGGCCTGTGCTAAGGACTGTGTTCATGGAGAGACCGTGGTGGAAGTGGGCTCCGTACTAGGGACTGGTCCCAAGTGACATGCAGGCTCTGGGCCTCGGGCAGCGGAGAGCTTCCGGGAGGGCTGCAAGGGGAGGCTGCATCTAGTCATGCGAGTGCACAGAGGCTGGGGGACTGGGGGGGGGCAAGGGAGGCTCAGTGAGAGAGTGCTTGACCCCCCCTGCAACTAGAAAAAATCCAAACGACAGTTCTTGGGGAAGCAGAGCCTTATGTGTGAGCTTCTACCCTGTCAGGAAGCTGCGTATGTCCATGTGTGTACTCACACATATGTGTGTGCACTCACACATGTGTGTGTATGTATGTGTGCATGCTCACACAAGTGTGTATGTTTGCATGTGTGTGCCCTCACAGATGTGTGTGTGCCCTCACACGTGTGTATGCACTGACACGCATGTGTATGTGTGTATATGTATGTGTACTCACACATGTGTGCACTCACACAAGTGTATATGTGTATATGTACACTCACACATGTGTGTATGTGCATGTGTATGTGAGTATGTGTGTGTGTGAGTATGTGTGTGAATATGTGTGTGCGCACACTCGCTCACACATGTATGTCTCTGTGTGTGGTGTATCTGTGTTATGTGTGTGGTGTGTGTCTGTGTGTATGTGTGAGTACATGTGTTTATGCATGTGTTAGAGGGCAGCTCACAGGAATTGGTTTTCTTCTTTTACCTTGTGAGTGCCAGGAGTTGAACTCAAGACATCAGGCTTGGCCACAAGCCCCTGTACAGCTGTGCCATCTAGCTGGCCCTGTCTCCTCAGACATTAGTTTGTTTTCTCCTTCATCGTTGGTACCCAGGCCCAGGCTCTCACTGTGGGCTCCAGTGGGCTCAAGTGTGTGGAGCGCTCCTGTTCCCGACCCCTGTAGGCCGGAGCCTGGCCTGAGGCTCAAGAATCCGTTCGCTCTGTTTCCTTCCTGAGCCTTCATTTTTCTGAGCCAGAACATTTTTCAGCCGTGAGGAAGCCTGGGCTGGAGCCTGCCGGCTGCGATGCTGACACGCAGACCAGGAGGGAGCGGCCTCACTCTGGCTGTCTGCCAGAGCTAGCCTCGTGCTGCCTGGGGCCGGGCTGAGGGCTACCCACCGCCCCGCCTGGCCTGCTCAAAGCCCCCCAACCCTTCCGACCTGCTCTGGGGGCTCCCAGGCCTCCGAGGCGTGTCCCGAGGGATGGGGAAGGAAGCTGTAGACACTGGTGCCTGCCGCGTGTCTTCACTGTCTGATAAGAAGATGCCTGGTCTGTCTGAGTCATTTTCCTGCCTCTCCCTCCGACAGGCACCATTCTTCTCCGTCACCCATGAGCTCAGCCACAAAGCCACCCGCTGTGACAGGCACCAAGCAGAGCATGTGCACATGTGTTCTCACGTGGGTGGTCACAGAGTGACCCCGCAGGGTCATGCCCAGGGTGTCTCGGTGGGCCCACAACCACGGCTCATTATGGGAGAGAGGATGGAAGTTACAGGTAGAATTTAGATGGCTAAGCAGCTGGCCTCAGGCTGTGGTCCTCACCGGCCAGAGGATTCCTGCGTCACCACAAGGAGCAGATAGGTGACTCAGGGGCCAGAGCCCAGACAAGAAGGATGCCACTCAGGGCGGGAATGACACACACTGGCTTGGAAGACTGCAGCGGAAACTGCGGGTTAAGATGCAGCAGCTTTGAAAGCTGCAAAGGGCAGGGAGAGAGGTCCAGATGAGGCTTCCCTTCTGTGGGTTTAGTCTTGGGAGATCCAGATCTCTCTTCTGACCTCCAGAGTTGTAAGAAAATAACCCCATGTTACTTTCTGCTAGTGATGATTGTTTGGTGCAAGCAATGACGGTATGGTCCTTTGAATAAAAATGGCTTCCCCAGGGCCATAAGAATTGGCACTATTAGGGGGTGTGGCTTTGTTGGAGTGGGTGTGGCCTTGGGTGGATGTGGCCTTGTTGGAGTGGGTGTGGCCTTGTTGTAGGAAGTTTGTCACTGGGGGCAGGCTTTGAGGTGTCAGATGCTCAAGTCAGCCCAGTGTGTCACTGTCTCTTCCTATTGTCTACTGATCCAGATGTAAAACTCTCAGCAACCTCTCCAGTACACACACACACTGTGTGTGTGTGTGTGTGTGTGTGTGTGTGTGTGTGTGATGGTGCCAGATAACCTCTTCATTTGCCTTCCACTTTACTTTTTGAGATGGAGTCTCATTAACAAGTCTAGAGCTTGCTGTATTGACTAGACTGTCTGGCCAGTAAGCCCCAGAGACCCCCCTGTCTCTCTGCCTTTAAGTTCTGAGATTATAGACACAGGCCACCACACCTGGCTTTTACATGCTGGGATTTGAACTCAGGTCCTCACGTTTGTATGGCCCCTGAATCTACGGTTCAGGACTTTGATTGCCCGGTCCCCACCTTCCCCAGCTCTGCCCAAGCCTGACTAAGTGGTTCCAGGTCACCATGGTGTGGGAGGAGTGCCACCACTTCCTGCCCACTAGGGTGGTTCCTACGCACAGAGACATTCTCTTGATCTCAGTGTAACAGGGTGATAGACTGTTGCTACTTTGTTTCCAACCCAATTTCCCGGTAAAAGAAATCTCAACTCAATCAGTTAACAAAACAAGCTATAAGCCTGGATTGGACAGACCTCCCACTACACTACTCTATTTCCACCTATATTATCCCACAGAACTCGTGGTT